>CAMPDV010003604.1:0-48290 GCA_946699065.1 Loxodes magnus
CTTTTCTACTTCACTTTTCTTAGAAATCTTATCGCTCTTTCTCATTTTCTATTATTCTTTTAATTACCTAACTCAGACTCTTTTACTTGCTTTTCTACTTCACTTTTACTAAAAATCTTATCTCTCTTTCTCATTTTCTATTATTACTTTCAATTACCTAACTCAGACTCTTTTACTTGCTTTTCTACTTCACTTTTCTTAGAAATCTTATCGCTCTTTCTCATTTTCTATTATTCTTTTAATTACCTAACTCAGACTCTTTTACTTGCTTCTCTACTTCACATTTACTAGAAATCTTATCTCTCTTTTTCATTTTTTATTATTACTTTCAATTACCTAACTCAGACTCTTTTACTTGCTTTTCTACTTCACTTTTACTAAAAATCTTATCTCTTTTTCTCATTTTTTATTATTACTTTCAATTACCTAACTCAGACTCTTTTACTTGCTTTTCTACTTCACTTTTCTTAGAAATCTTATCTCTTTTTCTCATTTTCTATTATTACTTTCAATTACCTAACTCAGACTCTTTTACTTGCTTTTCTACTTCACTTTTCTTAGAAATCTTATCGCTCTTTCTCATTTTCTATTATTCTTTTAATTACCTAACTCAGACTCTTTTACTTGCTTCTTTACTTCACATTTACTAGAAATCTTATCTCTTTTTCTCATTTTTTATTATTACTTTCAATTACCTAACTCAGACTCTTTTACTTGCTTCTCTACTTCACATTTACTAGAAATCTTATCTCTCTTTTTCATTTTTTATTATTACTTTCAATTACCTAACTCAGACTCTTTTACTTGCTTCTTTACTTCACATTTACTAGAAATCTTATCTCTTTTTCTCATTTTTTATTATTACTTTCAATTACCTAACTCAGACTCTTTTACTTGCTTTTCTACTTCACTTTTCTTAGAAATCTTATCGCTCTTTCTCATTTTCTATTATTCTTTTAATTACCTAACTCAGACTCTTTTACTTGCTTCTCTACTTCACATTTACTAGAAATCTTATCTCTCTTTTTCATTTTTTATTATTACTTTCAATTACCTAACTCAGACTCTTTTACTTGCTTTTCTACTTCACTTTTACTAAAAATCTTATCTCTCTTTCTCATTTTCTATTATTACTTTCAATTACCTAACTCAGACTCTTTTACTTGCTTTTCTACTTCACTTTTACTAGAAATCTTATCTCTTTTTCTCATTTTCTATTATTCTTTTAATTACCTAACTCAGACTCTTTTACTTGCTTTTCTACTTCACTTTTACTAAAAATCTTATCTCTCTTTCTCATTTTCTATTATTACTTTCAATTACCTAACTCAGACTCTTTTACTTGCTTTTCTACTTCACTTTTCTTAGAAATCTTATCGCTCTTTCTCATTTTCTATTATTCTTTTAATTACCTAACTCAGACTCTTTTACTTGCTTCTCTACTTCACATTTACTAGAAATCTTATCTCTCTTTTTCATTTTTTATTATTACTTTCAATTACCTAACTCAGACTCTTTTACTTGCTTTTCTACTTCACTTTTACTAAAAATCTTATCTCTTTTTCTCATTTTTTATTATTACTTTCAATTACCTAACTCAGACTCTTTTACTTGCTTTTCTACTTCACTTTTCTTAGAAATCTTATCTCTTTTTCTCATTTTCTATTATTACTTTCAATTACCTAACTCAGACTCTTTTACTTGCTTTTCTACTTCACTTTTCTTAGAAATCTTATCGCTCTTTCTCATTTTCTATTATTCTTTTAATTACCTAACTCAGACTCTTTTACTTGCTTTTCTACTTCACTTTTCTTAGAAATCTTATCGCTCTTTCTCATTTTCTATTATTACTTTCAATTACCTAACTCAGACTCTTTTACTTGCTTCTTTACTTCACATTTACTAGAAATCTTATCTCTTTTTCTCATTTTTTATTATTACTTTCAATTACCTAACTCAGACTCTTTTACTTGCTTCTCTACTTCACATTTACTAGAAATCTTATCTCTCTTTTTCATTTTTTATTATTACTTTCAATTACCTAACTCAGACTCTTTTACTTGCTTTTCTACTTCACTTTTACTAGAAATCTTATCTCTTTTTCTCATTTTCTATTATTCTTTTAATTACCTAACTCAGACTCTTTTACTTGCTTTTCTACTTCACTTTTACTAAAAATCTTATCTCTCTTTCTCATTTTCTATTATTACTTTCAATTACCTAACTCAGACTCTTTTACTTGCTTCTTTACTTCACATTTACTAGAAATCTTATCTCTTTTTCTCATTTTTTATTATTACTTTCAATTACCTAACTCAGACTCTTTTACTTGCTTCTCTACTTCACATTTACTAGAAATCTTATCTCTCTTTTTCATTTTTTATTATTACTTTCAATTACCTAACTCAGACTCTTTTACTTGCTTTTCTACTTCACTTTTACTAAAAATCTTATCTCTTTTTCTCATTTTCTATTATCACTTTCAATTACCTAACTCAGACTCTTTTACTTGCTTTTCTACTTCACTTTTCTTAGAAATCTTATCTCTTTTTCTCATTTTCTATTATTACTTTCAATTACCTAACTCAGACTCTTTTACTTGCTTTTCTACTTCACTTTTCTTAGAAATCTTATCTCTTTTTCTCATTTTTTATTATTACTTTCAATTACCTAACTCAGACTCTTTTACTTGCTTCTCTACTTCACATTTACTAGAAATCTTATCTCTCTTTTTCATTTTTTATTATTACTTTCAATTACCTAACTCAGACTCTTTTACTTGCTTTTCTACTTCACTTTTACTAAAAATCTTATCTCTTTTTCTCATTTTTTATTATTACTTTCAATTACCTAACTCAGACTCTTTTACTTGCTTCTCTACTTCACATTTACTAAAAATCTTATCTCTTTTTCTCATTTTCTATTATTACTTTCAATTACCTAACTCAGACTCTTTTACTTGCTTCTCTACTTCACATTTACTAAAAATCTTATCTCTTTTTCTCATTTTTTATTATCACTTTCAATTACCTAACTCAGACTCTTTTACTTGCTTCTCTACTTCACATTTACTAGAAATCTTATCTCTCTTTTTCATTTTCTATTATTACTTTCAATTACCTAACTCAGACTCTTTTACTTGCTTTTCTACTTCACTTTTCTTAGAAATCTTATCTCTCTTTCTCATTTTCTATTATTACTTTTAATTACCTAACTCAGACTCTATTACTTGCTTCTCTACTTCACTTTTACTAGAAATCTTATCTCTCTTTTTCATTTTCTATTATTACTTTCAATTACCTAACTCAGACTCTTTTACTTGCTTTTCTACTTCACTTTTACTAAAAATCTTATCTCTTTTTCTCATTTTCTATTATTACTTTCAATTAACTAACTCAGACTCTTTTACTTGCTTCTCTACTTCACATTTACTAAAAATCTTATGTCTCTTTCTCATTTTCTATTATTACTTTCAATTACCTAACTCAGACTCTTTTACTTGCTTTTCTACTTCACTTTTCTTAGAAATCTTATCTCTTTTTCTCATTTTTTATTATCACTTTCAATTACCTAACTCAGACTCTTTTACTTGCTTTTCTACTTCACTTTTCTTAGAAATCTTATCTCTTTTTCTCATTTTCTATTATTACTTTCAATTACCTAACTCAGACTCTTTTACTTGCTTTTCTACTTCACATTTACTAGAAATCTTATCTCTTTTTCTCATTTTCTATTATCACTTTCAATTACCTAACTCAGACTCTTTTACTTGCTTTTCTACTTCACTTTTCTTAGAAATCTTATCGCTCTTTCTCATTTTCTATTATCACTTTCAATTACCTAACTCGGACTCTTTTACTTGCTTTTCTACTTCACTTTTCTTAGAAATCTTATCTCTTTTTCTCATTTTCTATTATTCTTTTAATTACCTAACTCAGACTCTTTTACTTGCTTCTCTACTTCACATTTACTAGAAATCTTATCTCTTTTTCTCATTTTCTATTATTACTTTCAATTACCTAACTCAGACTCTTTTACTTGCTTCTCTACTTCACATTTACTAAAAATCTTATCTCTTTTTCTCATTTTCTATTATCACTTTCAATTACTTAAACTCAGACTCTTTTACTTGCTTCTCTACTTCACATTTACTAGAAATCTTATCTCTCTTTCTCATTTTCTATTATTACTTTCAATTACCTAACTCAGACTCTTTTACTTGCTTTTCTACTTCACTTTTCTCACAAATCTTATGTCTCTTTCTCATTTTCTATTATTCTTTTAATTACCTAACTCAGACTCTATTACTTGCTTCTCTACTTCACATTTACTAGAAATCTTATCTCTTTTTCTCATTTTCTATTATTACTTTCAATTACCTAACTCAGACTCTTTTACTTGCTTCTCTACTTCACATTTACTAGAAATCTTATCTCTTTTTCTCATTTTCTATTATCACTTTCAATTACCTAACTCAGACTCTTTTACTTGCTTCTCTACTTCACATTTACTAAAAATCTTATCTCTTTTTCTCATTTTTTATTATCACTTTCAATTACCTAACTCAGACTCTTTTACTTGCTTCTCTACTTCACTTTTCTCACAAATCTTATGTCTCTTTCTCATTTTCTATTATTCTTTTAATTACCTAACTCAGACTCTATTACTTGCTTCTCTATTTCACATTTACTAGAAATCTTATCTCTCTTTCTCATTTTCTATTATCACTTTCAATTACCTAACTCAGACTCTTTTACTTGCTTCTTTACTTCACATTTACTAGAAATCTTATCTCTTTTTCTCATTTTCTATTATTACTTTCAATTACCTAACTCAGACTCTTTTACTTGCTTCTCTACTTCACATTTACTAAAAATCTTATCTCTTTTTCTCATTTTCTATTATCACTTTCAATTACCTAACTCAGACTCTTTTACTTGCTTTTCTACTTCACTTTTCTTAGAAATCTTATCTCTTTTTCTCATTTTCTATTATCACTTTCAATTACCTAACTCAGACTCTTTTACTTGCTTCTTTACTTCACATTTACTAGAAATCTTATCTCTTTTTCTCATTTTCTATTATCACTTTCAATTACCTAACTCAGACTCTTTTACTTGCTTTTCTACTTCACTTTTACTAAAAATCTTATCTCTTTTTCTCATTTTCTATTATCACTTTCAATTACCTAACTCAGACTCTTTTACTTGCTTCTTTACTTCACATTTACTAGAAATCTTATCTCTTTTTCTCATTTTCTATTATCACTTTCAATTACCTAACTCAGACTCTTTTACTTGCTTTTCTACTTCACTTTTACTAGAAATCTTATCTCTTTTTCTCATTTTCTATTATTACTTTCAATTACCTAACTCAGACTCTTTTACTTGCTTCTCTACTTCACATTTACTAGAAATCTTATCTCTCTTTCTCATTTTCTATTATTACTTTCAATTACCTAACTCAGACTCTTTTACTTGCTTTTCTACTTCACTTTTACTAAAAATCTTATCTCTTTTTCTCATTTTCTATTATCACTTTCAATTACCTAACTCAGACTCTTTTACTTGCTTTTCTACTTCACTTTTACTAAAAATCTTATCTCTTTTTCTCATTTTCTATTATCACTTTCAATTACCTAACTCAGACTCTTTTACTTGCTTTTCTACTTCACTTTTCTTAGAAATCTTATCTCTCTTTCTCATTTTCTATTATTACTTTCAATTACCTAACTCAGACTCTTTTACTTTTTTTTCTACTTCACTTTTAATAGAAATCTTATCTCTCTTTCTCATTTTCGATTATTACTTTCAATTACCTAACTCAGACTCTTTTACTTGCTTTTCTACTTCACTTTTCTTAGAAATCTTATCGCTCTTTCTCATTTTCTATTATCACTTTCAATTACCTAACTCAGACTCTTTTACTTGCTTTTCTACTTCACTTTTACTAAAAATCTTATCTCTCTTTCTCATTTTCTATTATTCTTTTAATTACCTAACTCAGACTCTTTTACTTGCTTTTCTACTTCACTTTTACTAAAAATCTTATCTCTCTTTCTCATTTTCTATTATTACTTTCAATTACCTAACTCAGACTCTTTTACTTGCTTTTCTACTTCACTTTTCTTAGAAATCTTATCGCTCTTTCTCATTTTCTATTATTCTTTTAATTACCTAACTCAGACTCTTTTACTTGCTTTTCTACTTCACTTTTCTTAGAAATCTTATCGCTCTTTCTCATTTTCTATTATTACTTTCAATTACCTAACTCAGACTCTTTTACTTGTTTTTCTACTTCACATTTACTAGAAATCTTATCTCTTTTTCTCATTTTCTATTATTACTTTCAATTACCTAACTCAGACTCTTTTACTTGCTTCTCTACTTCACATTTACTAGAAATCTTATCTCTTTTTCTCATTTTCTATTATCACTTTCAATTACCTAACTCAGACTCTTTTACTTGCTTTTCTACTTCACATTTACTAGAAATCTTATCTCTTTAGCTCATTTTCTATTATCACTTTCAATTACCTAACTCAGACTCTTTTACTTGCTTCTTTACTTCACATTTACTAGAAATCTTATCGCTCTTTCTCATTTTCTATTATTACTTTCAATTACCTAACTCAGACTCTTTTACTTGCTTTTCTACTTCACTTTTCTTAGAAATCTTATCTCTTTTTCTCATTTTCTATTATCACTTTCAATTACCTAACTCAGACTCTTTTACTTGCTTTTCTACTTCACTTTTACTAAAAATCTTATCTCTTTTTCTCATTTTCTATTATCACTTTCAATTACCTAACTCAGACTCTTTTACTTGCTTCTTTACTTCACATTTACTAGAAATCTTATCTCTTTTTCTCATTTTCTATTATCACTTTCAATTACCTAACTCAGACTCTTTTACTTGCTTCTCTACTTCACTTTTACTAGAAATCTTATCTCTTTTTCTCATTTTCTATTATTACTTTCAATTACCTAACTCAGACTCTTTTACTTGCTTCTCTACTTCACATTTACTAGAAATCTTATCTCTCTTTCTCATTTTCTATTATTACTTTCAATTACCTAACTCAGACTCTTTTACTTGCTTCTCTACTTCACATTTACTAGAAATCTTATCTCTTTTTCTCATTTTCTATTATTCTTTTAATTACCTAATTCAGACTCTTTTACTTGCTTTTCTACTTCACTTTTCTTAGAAATCTTATCTCTTTTTCTCATTTTCTATTATCACTTTCAATTACCTAACTCAGACTCTTTTACTTGCTTTTCTACTTCACTTTTACTAGAAATCTTATCTCTCTTTCTCATTTTCTATTATTACTTTCAATTACCTAACTCAGACTCTTTTACTTGTTTTTTCTACTTCACTTTTAATAGAAATCTTATCTCTCTTTCTCATTTTCGATTATTACTTTCAATTACCTAACTCAGACTCTTTTACTTGCTTTTCTACTTCACTTTTCTTAGAAATCTTATCGCTCTTTCTCATTTTCTATTATCACTTTCAATTACCTAACTAGGACTCTTTTACTTGCTTCTCTACTTTACATTTACTAGAAATCTTATCTCTTTTTCTCATTTTCTATTATTACTTTCAATTACCTAACTCAGACTCTTTTACTTGCTTCTCTACTTCACTTTTCTCACAAATCTTATCTCTTTTTCTCATTTTCTATTATTACTTTCAATTACCTAACTCAGACTCTTTTACTTGCTTCTCTACTTCACATTTACTAGAAATCTTATCTCTTTTTCTCATTTTCTATTATCACTTTCAATTACCTAACTCAGACTCTTTTACTTGCTTCTTTACTTCACATTTCTTAGAAATCTTATCTCTTTTTCTCATTTTCTATTATTACTTTCAATTACCTAACTCAGACTCTTTTACTTGCTTCTCTACTTCACTTTTCTCACAAATCTTATCTCTTTTTCTCATTTTCTATTATCACTTTAAATTACCTAACTCAGACTCTTTTACTTGCTTTTCTACTTCACATTTACTAGAAATCTTATCGCTCTTTCTCATTTTCTATTATCACTTTCAATTACCTAACTCAGACTCTTTTACTTGCTTCTCTACTTCACTTTTCTTAGAAATCTTATCGCTCTTTCTCATTTTTTATTATCACTTTCAATTACCTAACTCAGACTCTTTTACTTGCTTTTTCTACTTCACTTTTCTCACAAATCTTATGTCTCTTTCTCATTTTCTATTATTCTTTTAATTACCTAACTCAGACTCTTTTACTTGTTTTTTCTACTTCACTTTTACTAGAAATCTTATCTCTCTTTCTCATTTTCGATTATTACTTTCAATTACCTAACTCAGACTCTTTTACTTGCTTTTCTACTTCACTTTTCTTAGAAATCTTATCTCTCTTTCTCATTTTCTATTATCACTTTCAATTACCTAACTCAGACTCTTTTACTTGTTTTTCTACTTTACTTTTAATAGAAATCTTATGTCTCTTTCTCATTTTCTATTATTCTTTTAATTACCTAACTCAGACTCTATTACTTGCTTCTCTATTTCACATTTACTAGAAATCTTATCTCTCTTTCTCATTTTCTATTATCACTTTCAATTACCTAACTCAGACTCTTTTACTTGCTTCTCTACTTCACATTTACTAGAAATCTTATCTCTTTTTCTCATTTTCTATTATTACTTTCAATTACCTAACTCAGACTCTTTTACTTGCTTCTCTACTTCACATTTACTAGAAATCTTATCTCTTTTTCTCATTTTCTATTATCACTTTCAATTACCTAACTCAGACTCTTTTACTTGCTTCTCTACTTCACTTTTCTCACAAATCTTATCTCTTTTTCTCATTTTCTATTATTACTTTCAATTACCTAACTCAGACTCTTTTACTTGCTTCTCTACTTCACATTTACTAGAAATCTTATCTCTTTTTCTCATTTTCTATTATCACTTTCAATTACCTAACTCAGACTCTTTTACTTGCTTCTCTACTTCACATTTCTTAGAAATCTTATCTCTTTTTCTCATTTTCTATTATCACTTTCAATTACCTAACTCAGACTCTTTTACTTGCTTCTCTACTTCACTTTTCTTAGAAATCTTATCTCTTTTTCTCATTTTCTATTATCACTTTCAATTACCTAACTCAGACTCTTTTACTTGCTTTTCTACTTCACTTTTCTTAGAAATCTTATCTCTTTTTCTCATTTTCTATTATCACTTTCAATTACCTAACTCAGACTCTTTTACTTGCTTTTCTACTTCACTTTTACTAGAAATCTTATCTCTCTTTCTCATTTTCTATTATTACTTTCAATTACCTAACTCAGACTCTTTTACTTGCTTTTCTACTTCACATTTACTAGAAATCTTATCTCTTTTTCTCATTTTCTATTATCACTTTCAATTACCTAACTCAGACTCTTTTACTTGCTTTTCTACTTCACTTTTCTTAGAAATCTTATCGCTCTTTCTCATTTTCTATTATCACTTTCAATTACCTAACTCGGACTCTTTTACTTGCTTTTCTACTTCACTTTTCTTAGAAATCTTATCTCTCTTTCTCATTTTCTATTATTCTTTTAATTACCTAACTCAGACTCTTTTACTTGCTTCTCTACTTCACATTTACTAGAAATCTTATCTCTTTTTCTCATTTTCTATTATTACTTTCAATTACCTAACTCAGACTCTTTTACTTGCTTCTCTACTTCACATTTACTAAAAATCTTATCTCTTTTTCTCATTTTCTATTATCACTTTCAATTACTTAAACTCAGACTCTTTTACTTGCTTCTCTACTTCACATTTACTAGAAATCTTATCTCTCTTTCTCATTTTCTATTATTACTTTCAATTACCTAACTCAGACTCTTTTACTTGCTTTTCTACTTCACTTTTCTCACAAATCTTATGTCTCTTTCTCATTTTCTATTATTCTTTTAATTACCTAACTCAGACTCTATTACTTGCTTCTCTACTTCACATTTACTAGAAATCTTATCTCTTTTTCTCATTTTCTATTATTACTTTCAATTACCTAACTCAGACTCTTTTACTTGCTTTTCTACTTCACTTTTACTAAAAATCTTATCTCTTTTTCTCATTTTCTATTATCACTTTCAATTACCTAACTCAGACTCTTTTACTTGCTTTTCTACTTCACTTTTCTTAGAAATCTTATCTCTCTTTCTCATTTTCTATTATTACTTTCAATTACCTAACTCAGACTCTTTTACTTTTTTTTCTACTTCACTTTTAATAGAAATCTTATCTCTCTTTCTCATTTTCTATTATTCTTTTAATTACCTAACTCAGACTCTATTACTTGCTTCTCTATTTCACATTTACTAGAAATCTTATCTCTCTTTCTCATTTTCTATTATCACTTTCAATTACCTAACTCAGACTCTTTTACTTGCTTCTTTACTTCACATTTACTAGAAATCTTATCTCTTTTTCTCATTTTCTATTATTACTTTCAATTACCTAACTCAGACTCTTTTACTTGCTTCTCTACTTCACATTTACTAAAAATCTTATCTCTTTTTCTCATTTTCTATTATCACTTTCAATTACCTAACTCAGACTCTTTTACTTGCTTTTCTACTTCACTTTTCTTAGAAATCTTATCTCTTTTTCTCATTTTCTATTATCACTTTCAATTACCTAACTCAGACTCTTTTACTTGCTTTTCTACTTCACTTTTCTTAGAAATCTTATCTCTCTTTTTCATTTTCTATTATTACTTTCAATTACCTAACTCAGACTCTTTTACTTGCTTTTCTACTTCACTTTTACTAGAAATCTTATCTCTTTTTCTCATTTTCTATTATCACTTTCAATTACCTAACTCAGACTCTTTTACTTGCTTCTTTACTTCACATTTACTAGAAATCTTATCTCTTTTTCTCATTTTCTATTATCACTTTCAATTACCTAACTCAGACTCTTTTACTTGCTTTTCTACTTCACTTTTACTAGAAATCTTATCTCTCTTTCTCATTTTCGATTATTACTTTCAATTACCTAACTCAGACTCTTTTACTTGCTTTTCTACTTCACTTTTACTAGAAATCTTATCTCTCTTTCTCATTTTCGATTATTACTTTCAATTACCTAACTCAGACTCTTTTACTTGCTTCTCTACTTCACTTTTCTTAGAAATCTTATCTCTTTTTCTCATTTTCGATTATTACTTTCAATTACCTAACTCAGACTCTTTTACTTGCTTTTCTACTTCACTTTTACTAGAAATCTTATCTCTCTTTCTCATTTTCGATTATTACTTTCAATTACCTAACTCAGACTCTTTTACTTGCTTCTCTACTTCACTTTTCTTAGAAATCTTATCTCTTTTTCTCATTTTCTATTATTACTTTCAATTACCTAACTCAGACTCTTTTACTTGCTTTTCTACTTCACTTTTCTTAGAAATCTTATGTCTCTTTCTCATTTTCTATTATTACTTTCAATTACCTAACTCAGACTCTTTTACTTGCTTCTCTACTTCACTTTTCTTAGAAATCTTATCTCTTTTTCTCATTTTCTATTATCACTTTCAATTACCTAACTCAGACTCTTTTACTTGCTTCTCTACTTCACATTTACTAGAAATCTTATCTCTTTTTCTCATTTTCTATTATTACTTTCAATTACCTAACTCAGACTCTTTTACTTGCTTCTCTACTTCACATTTACAAGAAATCTTATCTCTCTTTCTCATTTTCTATTATCACTTTCAATTAACTAACTGAGACTCTTTTACTTGCTTCTCTACTTCACATTTACTAGAAATCTTATCTCTCTTTCTCATTTTCGATTATTACTTTCAATTACCTAACTCAGACTCTTTTACTTGCTTTTCTACTTCACTTTTACTAAAAATCTTATCTCTTTTTCTCATTTTCGATTATCACTTTCAATTAACTATCTCAGACTCTTTTACTTGCTTTTCTACTTCACTTTTAATAGAAATCTTATGTCTCTTTCTCATTTTCTATTATTACTTTCAATTACCTAACTCAGACTCTTTTACTTGCTTCTCTACTTCACTTTTACTAAAAATCTTATCTCTCTTTCTCATTTTCGATTATCACTTTCAATTAACTAATTCAGACTCTTTTACTTGCTTTTCTACTTCACTTTTACTAGAAATCTTATCTCTCTTTCTCATTTTCTATTATTACTTTCAATTACCTAACTCAGACTCTTTTACTTGCTTCTCTACTTCACATTTACAAGAAATCTTATCTCTCTTTCTCATTTTCGATTATTACTTTCAATTACCTAACTCAGACTCTTTTACTTGCTTCTCTACTTCACATTTACTAGAAATCTTATCTCTTTTTCTCATTTTCTATTATTACTTTCAATTACCTAACTCAGACTCTTTTACTTGCTTTTCTACTTCACTTTTACTAAAAATCTTATCTCTCTTTCTCATTTTCGATTATCACTTTCAATTAACTAATTCAGACTCTTTTACTTGCTTTTCTACTTCACTTTTACTAGAAATCTTATCTCTCTTTCTCATTTTCTATTATTACTTTCAATTACCTAACTCAGACTCTTTTACTTGCTTCTCTACTTCACTTTTCTTAGAAATCTTATGTCTCTCTTTCTCATTTTCTATTATTACTTTCAATTACCTAACTCAGACTCTTTTACTTGCTTCTCTACTTCACATTTACTAGAAATCTTATCTCTTTTTCTCATTTTCTATTATCACTTTCAATTAACTAACTCAGACTCTTTTACTTGCTTCTCTACTTCACTTTTCTTAGAAATCTTATGTCTCTTTTTCTCATTTTCTATTATTACTTTCAATTACCTAACTCAGACTCTTTTACTTGCTTCTCTACTTCACTTTTAATAGAAATCTTATCTCTCTTTCTCATTTTCTATTATCACTTTCAATTACCTAACTCAGACTCTTTTACTTGCTTCTCTACTTCACATTTACTAGAAATCTTATCTCTCTTTCTCATTTTCTATTATTACTTTCAATTACCTAACTCAGACTCTTTTACTTGCTTCTCTACTTCACATTTACTAGAAATCTTATCGCTCTTTCTCATTTTCTATTATCACTTTCAATTACCTAACTCAGACTCTTTTACTTGCTTCTCTACTTCACATTTACTAGAAATCTTATGTCTCTTTCTCATTTTCGATTATCACTTTCAATTACCTAACTCAGACTCTTTTACCTGTTTTTCTACTTCACATTTACTAGAAATCTTATCTCTTTTTCTCATTTTCTATTATTACTTTCAATTACCTAACTCAGACTCTTTTACTTGCTTTTCTACTTCACTTTTACTAAAAATCTTATCTCTTTTTCTCATTTTCGATTATCACTTTCAATTACCTAACTCAGACTCTTTTACTTGCTTCTCTACTTCACTTTTCTTAGAAATCTTATGTCTCTTTCTCATTTTCTATTATCACTTTCAATTAACTAACTCAGACTCTTTTACTTGCTTTTCTACTTCACTTTTCTTAGAAATCTTATCTCTCTTTCTCATTTTCTATTATTACTTTCAATTACCTAACTCAGACTCTTTTACTTGCTTCTCTACTTCACTTTTCTTAGAAATCTTATCTCTCTTTCTCATTTTCTATTATCACTTTCAATCACCAAACTCAGACTCTTTTACTTGCTTCTCTACTTCACTTTTACTAAAAATCTTATCTTTCTTTACTCATTTTCTATTATTACTTTCAATTAACTAACTCAGACTCTTTTACTTGCTTCTCTACTTCACATTTACTAGAAATCTTATCTCTCTTTCTCATTTTCTATTATTACTTTCAATTACCTAACTCAGACTCTTTTACTTGCTTTTCTACTTCACTTTTCTTAGAAATCTTATCTCTCTTTCTCATTTTCTATTATTACTTTCAATTACCTAACTCAGACTCTTTTACTTGCTTCTCTACTTCACATTTACTAGAAATCTTATCTCTCTTTCTCATTTTCTATTATTACTTTCAATTACCTAACTCAGACTCTTTTACTTGCTTTTCTACTTCACTTTTCTTAGAAATCTTATGTCTCTTTTTCTCATTTTCTATTATTACTTTCAATTAACTAACTCAGACTCTTTTACTTGCTTTTCTACTTCACATTTACTAGAAATCTTATCTCTCTTTCTCATTTTCTATTATTACTTTCAATTACCTAACTCAGACTCTTTTACTTGCTTCTCTACTTCACTTTTACTAAGAAATCTTATCGCTCTTTCTCATTTTCTATTATCACTTTCAATTACCTAACTCAGACTCTTTTACTTGCTTCTCTACTTCACTTTTACTAAAAATCTTATCTCTCTTTCTCATTTTCGATTATTACTTTCAATTACCTAACTCAGACTCTTTTACTTGCTTCTCTACTTCACATTTACTAGAAATCTTATCTCTCTTTCTCATTTTCTATTATTACTTTCAATTACCTAACTCAGACTCTTTTACTTGCTTCTCTACTTCACATTTACAAGAAATCTTATCTCTTTTTCTCATTTTCTATTATTACTTTCAATTACCTAACTCAGACTCTTTTACTTGCTTTTCTACTTCACTTTTAATAGAAATCTTATCTCTCTTTCTCATTTTCTATTATTACTTTCAATCACCAAACTCAGACTCTTTTACTTGCTTCTCTACTTCACTTTTCTTAGAAATCTTATCTCTCTTTCTCATTTTCTATTATTACTTTCAATTACCTAACTCAGACTCTTTTACTTGCTTTTCTACTTCACATTTACTAGAAATCTTATCTCTCTTTCTCATTTTCTATTATTACTTTCAATTACCTAACTCAGACTC
This sequence comes from Loxodes magnus, assembly GCA_946699065.1. Classification (NCBI taxonomy): domain Eukaryota; phylum Ciliophora; class Karyorelictea; order Loxodida; family Loxodidae; genus Loxodes; species Loxodes magnus. The sequence goes on from CAMPDV010003604.1 coordinate 14,836, forward strand.
TTTTACTTGCTTCTCTACTTCACATTTACTTAGAAATCTTATCTCTTTTTCTCATTTTCTATTATTACTTTCAATTACCTAACTCAGACTCTTTTACTTGTTTTTCTACTTCACTTTTAATAGAAATCTTATGTCTCTTTTTCTATTTTCTATTATTACTTTCAATTAACTAACTCAGACTCTTTTACTTGCTTCTCTACTTCACTTTTCTTAGAAATCTTATCTCTCTTTCTCATTTTCTATTATTACTTTCAATTACCTAACTCAGACTCTTTTACTTGCTTCTCTACTTCACATTTACTAGAAATCTTATCTCTCTTTCTCATTTTCTATTATTACTTTCAATTACCTAACTCAGACTCTTTTACTTGCTTTTCTACTTCACTTTTCTTAGAAATCTTATGTCTCTTTTTCTATTTTCTATTATTACTTTCAATTACCTAACTCAGACTCTTTTACTTGCTTTTCTACTTCACTTTTCTAGAAATCTTATGTCTCTTTTTCTATTTTCTATTATTACTTTCAATTACCTAACTCAGACTCTTTTACTTGCTTTTCTACTTCACTTTTCTAGAAATCTTATGTCTCTTTTTCTATTTTCTATTATTACTTTCAATTACCTAACTCAGACTCTTTTACTTGCTTTTCTACTTCACTTTTCTAGAAATCTTATCTCTCTTTCTCATTTTCTATTATTACTTTCAATTACCTAACTCAGACTCTTTTACTTGCTTTTCTACTTCACTTTTACTAAGAAATCTTATCTCTCTTTCTCATTTTCTATTATTACTTTCAATTACCTAACTCAGACTCTTTTACTTGCTTTTCTACTTCACTTTTACTAAGAAATCTTATCTCTCTTTCTCATTTTCTATTATTACTTTCAATTACCTAACTCAGACTCTTTTACTTGCTTCTCTACTTCACATTTACTAGAAATCTTATCTCTCTTTCTCATTTTCTATTATTACTTTCAATTACCTAACTCAGACTCTTTTACTTGCTTCTCTACTTCACATTTACTAGAAATCTTATCTCTCTTTCTCATTTTCTATTATTACTTTCAATTACCTAACTCAGACTCTTTTACTTGCTTCTCTACTTCACTTTTCTTAGAAATCTTATCTCTCTTTCTCATTTTCTATTATTACTTTCAATTACCTAACTCAGACTCTTTTACTTGCTTTTCTACTTCACTTTTAATAGAAATCTTATCTCTCTTTTCATTTTCTATTATTACTTTCAATACTAGAAATCTTATCTCTCTTTCTCATTTTCTATTATTACTTTCAATTACCTAACTCAGACTCTTTTACTTGCTTTTCTACTTCACATTTACTAGAAATCTTATCTCTCTTTCTCATTTTCTATTATTACTTTCAATTACCTAACTCAGACTCTTTTACTTGCTTCTCTACTTCACTTTTCTTAGAAATCTTATCTCATTTTCTATTATTACTTTCAATTACCTAACTCAGACTCTTTTACTTGTTTTTCTACTTCACTTTTAATAGAAATCTTATGTCTCTTTTTCTATTTTCTATTATTACTTTCAATTAACTAACTCAGACTCTTTTACTTGCTTTTCTACTTCACATTTACAAGAAATCTTATCTCTTTTTCTCATTTTCTATTATTACTTTCAATTACCTAACTCAGACTCATTTACTTGCTTCTCTACTTCACATTTAATAGAAATCTTATCTCTTTTTCTCATTTTCTATTATTACTTTCAATTACCTAACTCAGACTCTTTTACTTGCTTCTCTACTTCACTTTTACTAGAAATCTTATCTCTTTTTCTCATTTTCTATTATTACTTTCAATTACCTAACTCAGACTCTTTTACTTGCTTTTCTACTTCACATTTACAAGAAATCTTATCTCTCTTTCTCATTTTCTATTATTACTTTCAATTACCTAACTCAGACTCTTTTACTTGCTTTTCTACTTCACTTTTAATAGAAATCTTATCTCTCTTTCTCATTTTCTATTATTACTTTCAATTACCTAACTCAGACTCTTTTACTTGCTTCTCTACTTCACATTTCTCACAAATCTTATCTCTTTTTCTCATTTTCTATTATCACTTTCAATTACCTAACTCAGACTCTTTTACTTGCTTTTCTACTTCACATTTACTAGAAATCTTATCTCTCTTTCTCATTTTCTATTATTACTTTCAATTACCTAACTCAGACTCTTTTACTTGCTTTTCTACTTCACTTTTACTAAAAATCTTATCTCTTTTTCTCATTTTCTATTATCACTTTCAATTACCTAACTCAGACTCATTTACCTGTTTTTCTACTTCACATTTACTAGAAATCTTATGTCTCTTTCTCATTTTCTATTATCACTTTAAATTACCTAACTCAGACTCTTTTACTTGCTTCTTTACTTCACTTTTAATAGAAATCTTATCTCTCTTTTTCATTTTCTATTATTACTTTCAATTACCTAACTCAGACTGTTTACTTGCTTTTCTACTTCACTTTTACTAAAAATCTTATCTCTTTTTCTCATTTTCTATTATTACTTTCAATTACCTAACTCAGACTCTTTTACTTGCTTTTCTACTTCACTTTTACTAAAAATCTTATCTCTTTTTCTCATTTTCTATTATTACTTTCAATTACCTAACTCAGACTCTTTTACTTGCTTCTTTACTTCACTTTTACTAAAAATCTTATCTCTTTTTCTCATTTTCGATTATCACTTTCAATTACCTAACTCAGACTCTTTTACTTGCTTTTCTACTTCACATTTACTAAAAATCTTATCTCTTTTTCTCATTTTCTATTATCACTTTCAATTACCTAACTCAGACTCTTTTACTTGCTTTTCTACTTCACTTTTAATAGAAATCTTATCTCTCTTTCTCATTTTCGATTATTACTTTCAATTAACTAACTCAGACTCTTTTACTTGCTTTTCTACTTCACTTTTACTAGAAATCTTATCTCTCTTTCTCATTTTCTATTATTACTTTCAATTACCTAACTCAGACTCTTTTACTTGCTTCTCTACTTCACTTTTAATAGAAATCTTATCTCTTTTTCTCATTTTCTATTATTACTTTCAATTAACTAACTCAGACTCTTTTACTTGCTTTTCTACTTCACTTTTACTAGAAATCTTATCTCTTTTTCTCATTTTCTATTATTACTTTCAATTACCTAACTCAGACTCATTTACTTGCTTCTCTACTTCACATTTACAAGAAATCTTATCTCTTTTTCTCATTTTCTATTATTACTTTCAATTACCTAACTCAGACTCATTTACTTGCTTCTCTACTTCACATTTACAAGAAATCTTATCTCTTTTTCTCATTTTCGATTATCACTTTCAATTACCTAACTCAGACTCTTTTACTTGCTTTTCTACTTCACATTTACTAAAAATCTTATCTCTTTTTCTCATTTTCTATTATCACTTTCAATTACCTAACTCAGACTCTTTTACTTGCTTCTCTACTTCACTTTTACTAAAAATCTTATCTCTTTTTCTCATTTTCTATTATTACTTTCAATTAACTAACTCAGACTCTTTTACTTGCTTTTCTACTTCACTTTTACTAAAAATCTTATCTCTCTTTCTCATTTTCTATTATTACTTTCAATTACCTAACTCAGACTCTTTTACTTGCTTCTCTACTTCACTTTTCTCACAAATCTTATGTCTCTTTCTCATTTTCTATTATTACTTTCAATTACCTAACTCAGACTCTTTTACTTGCTTCTCTACTTCACTTTTAATAGAAATCTTATCTCTTTTTCTCATTTTCTATTATTACTTTCAATTAACTAATTCAGACTCTTTTACTTGCTTTTCTACTTCACTTTTACTAGAAATCTTATCTCTCTTTCTCATTTTCTATTATTACTTTCAATTACCTAACTCAGACTCTTTTACTTGCTTCTCTACTTCACTTTTAATAGAAATCTTATCGCTCTTTCTCATTTTCTATTATCACTTTCAATTACCTAACTAAGACTCTTTTACTTGCTTCTCTACTTCACATTTACAAGAAATCTTATCTCTTTTTCTCATTTTCTATTATCACTTTCAATTACCTAACTCAGACTCTTTTACTTGCTTCTCTACTTCACATTTACAAGAAATCTTATCTCTTTTTCTCATTTTCTATTATTGCTTTCAATTACCTAACTCAGACTCTTTTACTTGCTTTTCTACTTCACTTTTCTTAGAAATCTTATCTCTTTTTCTCATTTTCGATTATCACTTTCAATTACCTAACTCAGACTCTTTTACTTGCTTTTCTACTTCACTTTTAATAGAAATCTTATCGCTCTTTCTCATTTTCTATTATCACTTTCAATTACCTAACTCAGACTCTTTTACTTGCTTCTCTACTTCACATTTAATAGAAATCTTATCTCTTTTTCTCATTTTCTATTATTACTTTCAATTACCTAACTCAGACTCTTTTACTTGCTTCTCTACTTCACTTTTACTAGAAATCTTATCTCTTTTTCTCATTTTCTATTATTACTTTCAATTAACTAACTCAGACTCTTTTACTTGCTTTTCTACTTCACTTTTACTAGAAATCTTATCTCTTTTTCTCATTTTCTATTATTACTTTCAATTAACTAACTCAGACTCTTTTACTTGCTTTTCTACTTCACTTTTACTAGAAATCTTATCTCTCTTTCTCATTTTCTATTATTACTTTCAATTACCTAACTCAGACTCTTTTACTTGCTTCTCTACTTCACTTTTAATAGAAATCTTATCGCTCTTTCTCATTTTCTATTATTACTTTCAATTACCTAACTCAGACTCTTTTACTTGCTTTTCTACTTCACATTTACAAGAAATCTTATCTCTCTTTCTCATTTTCTATTATTACTTTCAATTAACTAACTCAGACTCTTTTACTTGCTTCTCTACTTCACATTTCTTAGAAATCTTATCTCTTTTTCTCATTTTCTATTATTACTTTCAATTACCTAACTCAGACTCTTTTACTTGCTTCTCTACTTCACTTTTACTAAAAATCTTATCTCTCTTTCTCATTTTCTATTATTACTTTCAATTACCTAACTCAGACTCTTTTACTTGCTTCTCTACTTCACTTTTAATAGAAATCTTATCGCTCTTTCTCATTTTCTATTATCACTTTCAATTACCTAACTCAGACTCATTTACCTGTTTTTCTACTTCACATTTACTAGAAATCTTATCTCTTTTTCTCATTTTCTATTATCACTTTCAATTACCTAACTCAGACTCTTTTACTTGCTTTTCTACTTCACTTTTACTAAAAATCTTATCTCTTTTTCTCATTTTCTATTATTACTTTCAATTACCTAACTCAGACTCTTTTACTTGCTTCTTTACTTCACTTTTACTAAAAATCTTATCTCTTTTTCTCATTTTCGATTATCACTTTCAATTACCTAACTCAGACTCTTTTACTTGCTTTTCTACTTCACATTTACTAAAAATCTTATCTCTTTTTCTCATTTTCTATTATCACTTTCAATTACCTAACTCAGACTCTTTTACTTGCTTTTCTACTTCACTTTTAATAGAAATCTTATCTCTCTTTCTCATTTTCGATTATTACTTTCAATTAACTAACTCAGACTCTTTTACTTGCTTTTCTACTTCACTTTTACTAGAAATCTTATCTCTCTTTCTCATTTTCTATTATTACTTTCAATTACCTAACTCAGACTCTTTTACTTGCTTCTCTACTTCACTTTTAATAGAAATCTTATCTCTTTTTCTCATTTTCTATTATTACTTTCAATTAACTAACTCAGACTCTTTTACTTGCTTTTCTACTTCACTTTTACTAGAAATCTTATCTCTTTTTCTCATTTTCTATTATTACTTTCAATTACCTAACTCAGACTCATTTACTTGCTTCTCTACTTCACATTTACAAGAAATCTTATCTCTTTTTCTCATTTTCTATTATTACTTTCAATTACCTAACTCAGACTCATTTACTTGCTTCTCTACTTCACATTTACAAGAAATCTTATCTCTTTTTCTCATTTTCGATTATCACTTTCAATTACCTAACTCAGACTCTTTTACTTGCTTTTCTACTTCACATTTACTAAAAATCTTATCTCTTTTTCTCATTTTCTATTATCACTTTCAATTACCTAACTCAGACTCTTTTACTTGCTTCTCTACTTCACTTTTACTAAAAATCTTATCTCTTTTTCTCATTTTCTATTATTACTTTCAATTAACTAACTCAGACTCTTTTACTTGCTTTTCTACTTCACTTTTACTAAAAATCTTATCTCTCTTTCTCATTTTCTATTATTACTTTCAATTACCTAACTCAGACTCTTTTACTTGCTTCTCTACTTCACTTTTCTCACAAATCTTATGTCTCTTTCTCATTTTCTATTATTACTTTCAATTACCTAACTCAGACTCTTTTACTTGCTTCTCTACTTCACTTTTAATAGAAATCTTATCTCTTTTTCTCATTTTCTATTATTACTTTCAATTAACTAATTCAGACTCTTTTACTTGCTTTTCTACTTCACTTTTACTAGAAATCTTATCTCTCTTTCTCATTTTCTATTATTACTTTCAATTACCTAACTCAGACTCTTTTACTTGCTTCTCTACTTCACTTTTAATAGAAATCTTATCGCTCTTTCTCATTTTCTATTATCACTTTCAATTACCTAACTAAGACTCTTTTACTTGCTTCTCTACTTCACATTTACAAGAAATCTTATCTCTTTTTCTCATTTTCTATTATCACTTTCAATTACCTAACTCAGACTCTTTTACTTGCTTCTCTACTTCACATTTACAAGAAATCTTATCTCTTTTTCTCATTTTCTATTATTGCTTTCAATTACCTAACTCAGACTCTTTTACTTGCTTTTCTACTTCACTTTTCTTAGAAATCTTATCTCTTTTTCTCATTTTCGATTATCACTTTCAATTACCTAACTCAGACTCTTTTACTTGCTTTTCTACTTCACTTTTAATAGAAATCTTATCGCTCTTTCTCATTTTCTATTATCACTTTCAATTACCTAACTCAGACTCTTTTACTTGCTTCTCTACTTCACATTTAATAGAAATCTTATCTCTTTTTCTCATTTTCTATTATTACTTTCAATTACCTAACTCAGACTCTTTTACTTGCTTCTCTACTTCACTTTTACTAGAAATCTTATCTCTTTTTCTCATTTTCTATTATTACTTTCAATTAACTAACTCAGACTCTTTTACTTGCTTTTCTACTTCACTTTTACTAGAAATCTTATCTCTTTTTCTCATTTTCTATTATTACTTTCAATTAACTAACTCAGACTCTTTTACTTGCTTTTCTACTTCACTTTTACTAGAAATCTTATCTCTCTTTCTCATTTTCTATTATTACTTTCAATTACCTAACTCAGACTCTTTTACTTGCTTCTCTACTTCACTTTTAATAGAAATCTTATCGCTCTTTCTCATTTTCTATTATTACTTTCAATTACCTAACTCAGACTCTTTTACTTGCTTTTCTACTTCACATTTACAAGAAATCTTATCTCTCTTTCTCATTTTCTATTATTACTTTCAATTAACTAACTCAGACTCTTTTACTTGCTTCTCTACTTCACATTTCTTAGAAATCTTATCTCTTTTTCTCATTTTCTATTATTACTTTCAATTACCTAACTCAGACTCTTTTACTTGCTTCTCTACTTCACTTTTACTAAAAATCTTATCTCTCTTTCTCATTTTCTATTATTACTTTCAATTACCTAACTCAGACTCTTTTACTTGCTTCTCTACTTCACTTTTAATAGAAATCTTATCGCTCTTTCTCATTTTCTATTATCACTTTCAATTACCTAACTCAGACTCATTTACCTGTTTTTCTACTTCACATTTACTAGAAATCTTATCTCTTTTTCTCATTTTCTATTATTACTTTCAATTACCTAACTCAGACTCTTTTACTTGCTTCTCTACTTCACTTTTACTAAAAATCTTATCTCTTTTTCTCATTTTCTATTATTACTTTCAATTAACTAACTCAGACTCTTTTACTTGCTTCTCTACTTCACATTTCTTAGAAATCTTATCTCTTTTTCTCATTTTCTATTATTACTTTCAATTACCTAACTCAGACTCTTTTACTTGCTTCTCTACTTCACTTTTACTAAAAATCTTATATCTTTTTCTCATTTTCTATTATTACTTTCAATTAACTAACTCAGACTCTTTTACTTGCTTCTCTACTTCACTTTTACTAAAAATCTTATCTCTTTTTCTCATTTTCGATTATCACTTTCAATTACCTAACTCAGACTCTTTTACTTGCTTTTCTACTTCACATTTACTAAAAATCTTATCTCTTTTTCTCATTTTCTATTATTACTTTCAATTACCTAACTCAGACTCTTTTACTTGCTTCTTTACTTCACATTTACTAGAAATCTTATCTCTTTTTCTCATTTTCTATTATTACTTTCAATTACCTAACTCAGACTCTTTTACTTGCTTCTCTACTTCACTTTTACTAAAAATCTTATCTCTCTTTCTCATTTTCTATTATTACTTTCAATTAACTAACTCAGACTCTTTTACTTGCTTCTCTACTTCACATTTACAAGAAATCTTATCTCTCTTTCTCATTTTCTATTATTACTTTCAATTACCTAACTCAGACTCTTTTACTTGCTTTTCTACTTCACTTTTAATAGAAATCTTATATCTTTTTCTCATTTTCTATTATTACTTTCAATTACCTAACTCAGACTCTTTTACTTGCTTTTCTACTTCACTTTTCTCGCAAATCTTATGTCTCTTTCTCATTTTCTATTATTACTTTCAATTACCTAACTCAGACTCTTTTACTTGCTTCTCTACTTCACATTTCTTAGAAATCTTATCTCTTTTTCTCATTTTCTATTATTACTTTCAATTACCTAACTCAGACTCTTTTACTTGCTTCTCTACTTCACATTTACAAGAAATCTTATCTCTTTTTCTCATTTTCTATTATTACTTTCAATTAACTAACTCAGACTCTTTTACTTGCTTCTCTACTTCACATTTCTTAGAAATCTTATATCTTTTTCTCATTTTCGATTATTACTTTCAATTACCTAACTCAGACTCTTTTACTTGCTTTTCTACTTCACTTTTCTCACAAATCTTATGTCTCTTTCTCATTTTCTATTATCACTTTCAATTACCTAACTCAGACTCATTTACCTGTTTTTCTACTTCGCTTTTAATAGAAATCTTATCTCTCTTTCTCATTTTCTATTATTACTTTCAATTACCTAACTCAGACTCTTTTACTTGCTTTTCTACTTCACTTTTACTAAAAATCTTATCTCTTTTTCTCATTTTCTATTATTACTTTCAATTAACTAACTCAGACTCTTTTACTTGCTTCTCTACTTCACATTTACAAGAAATCTTATCTCTCTTTCTCATTTTCTATTATCACATTCAATTACCTAACTCAGACTCTTTTACTTGCTTCTCTACTTCACTTTTACTAAAAATCTTATCTCTTTTTCTCATTTTCTATTATTACTTTCAATTAACTAACTCAGACTCTTTTACTTGCTTCTCTACTTCACATTTCTTAGAAATCTTATCTCTTTTTCTCATTTTCTATTATTACTTTCAATTACCTAACTCAGACTCTTTTACTTGCTTTTCTACTTCACTTTTACTAGAAATCTTATCTCTTTTTCTCATTTTCTATTATCACTTTCAATTACCTAACTCAGACTCTTTTACTTGCTTCTCTACTTCACTTTTAATAGAAATCTTATCGCTCTTTCTCATTTTCTATTATTACTTTCAATTACCTAACTCAGACTCTTTTACTTGCTTCTCTACTTCACTTTTACTAAAAATCTTATCTCTCTTTCTCATTTTCTATTATTACTTTCAATTAACTAACTCAGACTCTTTTACTTGCTTCTCTACTTCACATTTACAAGAAATCTTATCTCTCTTTCTCATTTTCTATTATCACTTTCAATTACCTAACTCAGACTCTTTTACTTGCTTTTCTACTTCACTTTTAATAGAAATCTTATCTCTTTTTCTCATTTTCTATTATTACTTTCAATTACCTAACTCAGACTCTTTTACTTGCTTTTCTACTTCATTTTTCTCACAAATCTTATGTCTCTTTCTCATTTTCTATTATCACTTTCAATTACCTAACTCAGACTCTTTTACTTGCTTCTTTACTTCACATTTACAAGAAATCTTATCTCTTTTTCTCATTTTCTATTATTACTTTCAATTACCTAACTCAGACTCTTTTACTTGCTTTTCTACTTCACTTTTCTCACAAATCTTATGTCTCTTTTTCTCATTTTCTATTATTACTTTCAATTACCTAACTCAGACTCTTTTACTTGCTTCTCTACTTCACATTTCTTAGAAATCTTATCTCTTTTTCTCATTTTCTATTATTACTTTCAATTACCTAACTCAGACTCTTTTACTTGCTTTTCTACTTCACTTTTCTTAGAAATCTTATGTCTCTTTCTCATTTTCTATTATCACTTTCAATTACCTAACTCAGACTCTTTTACTTGCTTCTCTACTTCACTTTTAATAGAAATCTTATCTCTTTTTCTCATTTTCTATTATTACTTTCAATTAACTAACTCAGACTCTTTTACTTGCTTTTCTACTTCACTTTTACTAGAAATCTTATCTCTCTTTCTCATTTTCTATTATTACTTTCAATTACCTAACTCAGACTCTTTTACTTGCTTCTCTACTTCACTTTTAATAGAAATCTTATATCTTTTTCTCATTTTCTATTATTACTTTCAATTACCTAACTCAGACTCTTTTACTTGCTTCTCTACTTCACATTTAATAGAAATCTTATCTCTTTTTCTCATTTTCTATTATTACTTTCAATTACCTAACTCAGACTCTTTTACTTGCTTCTCTACTTCACTTTTACTAGAAATCTTATCTCTTTTTCTCATTTTCTATTATTACTTTCAATTAACTAACTCAGACTCTTTTACTTGCTTCTCTACTTCACATTTACAAGAAATCTTATCTCTTTTTCTCATTTTCTATTATTACTTTCAATTAACTAACTCAGACTCTTTTACTTGCTTTTCTACTTCACTTTTACTAGAAATCTTATCTCTCTTTCTCATTTTCTATTATTACTTTCAATTACCTAACTCAGACTCTTTTACTTGCTTCTTTACTTCACATTTACTAGAAATCTTATCTCTTTTTCTCATTTTCTATTATTGCTTTCAATTACCTAACTCAGACTCTTTTACTTGCTTTTCTACTTCATTACTTTCAATTACCTAACTCAGACTCTTTTACTTGCTTCTCTACTTCACTTTTACTAGAAATCTTATCTCTTTTTCTCATTTTCTATTATTACTTTCAATTAACTAACTCAGACTCTTTTACTTGCTTCTCTACTTCACATTTACAAGAAATCTTATCTCTTTTTCTCATTTTCTATTATTACTTTCAATTAACTAACTCAGACTCTTTTACTTGCTTTTCTACTTACTTTTACTAGAAATCTTATCTCTCTTTCTCATTTTCTATTAACTTTCAATTACCTAACTCAGACTCTTTTACTTGCTTCTCTACTTCACATTTACTAGAAATCTTATCTCTTTTTCTCATTTTCTATTATTGCTTTCAATTACCTAACTCAGACTCTTTTACTTGCTTCTCTACTTCACTTTTCTCACAAATCTTATATCTTTTTCTCATTTTCTATTATTACTTTCAATTTAACTCAGACTCTTTTACTTGCTTTTCTACTTCACTTTTCTTAGAAATCTTATCTCTTTTTCTCATTTTCTATTATTACTTTCAATTAACTAACTCAGACTCTTTTACTTGCTTTTCTACTTCACATTTACTAGAAATCTTATCTCTTTTTCTCATTTTCTATTATTCTCAATTACCTAACTCAGACTCTTTTACTTGCTTCTCTACTTCACTTAGAAATCTTATCTCTTTTTCTCATTTTCTATTATTACTTTCAATTAACTAACTCAGACTCTTTTACTTGCTTCTCTACTTCACATTTACAAGAAATCTTATCTCTTTTTCTCATTTTCTATTATTACTTTCAATTAACTAACTCAGACTCTTTTACTTGCTTCTCTACTTCACATTTATCTATGTCTCTTTCTCATTTTCTATTATCACATTCAATTACCTAACTCAACTCTTTTACTTGCTTCTCTACTTCACATTTACTAGAAATCTTATCTCTTTTTCTCATTTTCTATTATTGCTTTCAATTACCTAACTCAGACTCTTTTACTTGCTTTTCTACTTCACTCTTAGAAATCTTATCTCTTTTTCTCATTTTCGATTATCACTTTCAATTACCTTCAGACTCTTTTACTTGCTTTTCTACTTCACTTTTACTAGAAATCTTATCTCTTTTTCTCATTTTCTATTATCACTTTCAATTACCTTCAGACTCTTTTACTTGCTTCTCTACTTCACTTTTAATAGAAATCTTATCGCTCTTTCTCATTTTCTATTATTACTTTCAATTACCTAACTCAGACTCACTTGCTTTTCTACTTCACTTTTACTAAAAATCTTATCTCTTTTTCTCATTTTCTATTATTACTTTCAATTACCTAACTCAGACTCTTTTACTTGCTTCTTTACTTCACATTTACTAGAAATCTTATCTCTTTTTCTCATTTTCTATTATTACTTTCAATTACCTAACTCAGACTCTTTTACTTGCTTCTCTACTTCACTTTTACTAGAAATCTTATCTCTTTTTCTATTTTCTATTATCACTTTCAATTACCTAACTCAGACTCTTTTACTTGCTTCTCTACTTCACTTTTAATAGAAATCTTATCGCTCTTTCTCATTTTCTATTATTACTTTCAATTAACTAACTCAGACTCTTTTACTTGTTTTTCTACTTCACTTTTACTAGAAATCTTATCTCTTTTTCTCATTTTCTATTATTACTTTCAATTACCTAACTCAGACTCTTTTACTTGCTTCTCTACTTCACTTTTCTATCTTATGTCTCTTTCTCATTTTCTATTATCACTTTCAATTACCTAACTCAGACTCTTTTACTTGCTTTTCTACTTCAACTCTTATGTCTCTTTCTCACTATTATCACTTTTTACTTCAGACTCTTTTACTTTTCTACTTCACTTTTCTTAGAAATCTTATGTCTCTTTCTCATTTTCTATTATCACTTTCAATTACCTAACTCAGACTCTTTTACTTGCTTCTTTACTTCACTTTTAATAGAAATCTTATCTCTTTTTTCATTTTCTATTATTACTTTCAATTCTAACTCAGACTCTTTTACTTGCTTCTCTCTCACATTTCTTTCTTATCTCTTTTTCTCATTTTCTATTATTACTTTCAATTACCTCAACTCTTTTACTTGCTTCTCTACTTCACATTTACTAGAAATCTTATCTCTTTTTCTCATTTTCTATTATTACTTTCAATTACCTAACTCAGACTCTTTTACTTGCTTCTCTACTTCACATTTACTAGCTAACTCAGACTCTACTTGCTTTCACTTTTTACTAGAAATCTTATCTCTTTTTCTCATTTTCTATTATTACTTTCAATTACCTAACTCAAATCTTATCTCTTTTTCTCATTTTCTATTATTACTTTCAATTACTAACTCAACTCTCTACTTCACATTTACTAGACTCTTTTACTTGCTTTTCTACTTCACTTTTCTTAGAAATCTTATGTCTCTTTTATTTTCTATTATCACTTTCAATTACCTAACTCAGACTCTTTTACTTGCTTCTCTACTTCACTTTTACTAAAAATCTTATCTCTTTTTCTCATTTTCGATTATCACTTTCAATTACTTCAGACTGTTTTTCTACTTCACATTTACTAGAAATCTTATCTCTTTTTCTCATTTTCTATTATTACTTTCAATTACCTAACTCAGACTCATTTACTTGCTTCTCTACTTCACATTTAATAGAAATCTTATCTCTTTTTCTCATTTTCTATTATTACTTTCAATTACCTAACTCAGACTCTTTTACTTGCTTCTCTACTTCACTTTTACTAGAAATCTTATCTCTTTTTCTCATTTTCTATTATTACTTTCAATTAACTAACTCAGACTCTTTTACTTGCTTCTCTACTTCACATTTACAAGAAATCTTATCTCTCTTTCTCATTTTCTATTATTACTTTCAATTACCTAACTCAGACTCTTTTACTTGCTTTTCTACTTCACTTTTAATAGAAATCTTATCTCTCTTTCTCATTTTCTATTATTACTTTCAATTACCTAACTCAGACTCTTTTACTTGCTTCTCTACTTCACATTTCTCACAAATCTTATCTCTTTTTCTCATTTTCTATTATCACTTTCAATTACCTAACTCAGACTCTTTTACTTGCTTTTCTACTTCACATTTACTAGAAATCTTATCTCTCTTTCTCATTTTCTATTATTACTTTCAATTACCTAACTCAGACTCTTTTACTTGCTTTTCTACTTCACTTTTACTAAAAATCTTATCTCTTTTTCTCATTTTCGATTATCACTTTCAATTACCTAACTCAGACTCATTTACCTGTTTTTCTACTTCACATTTACTAGAAATCTTATCTCTCTTTCTCATTTTCGATTATTACTTTCAATTACCTAACTCAGACTCTTTTACTTGCTTCTCTACTTCACATTTCTTAGAAATCTTATCTCTCTTTTTCATTTTCTATTATTACTTTCAATTACCTAACTCAGACTGTTTACTTGCTTTTCTACTTCACTTTTACTAAAAATCTTATCTCTTTTTCTCATTTTCTATTATTACTTTCAATTACCTAACTCAGACTCTTTTACTTGCTTTTCTACTTCACTTTTACTAAAAATCTTATCTCTTTTTCTCATTTTCTATTATTACTTTCAATTACCTAACTCAGACTCTTTTACTTGCTTCTTTACTTCACTTTTACTAAAAATCTTATCTCTTTTTCTCATTTTCGATTATCACTTTCAATTACCTAACTCAGACTCTTTTACTTGCTTTTCTACTTCACATTTACTAAAAATCTTATCTCTTTTTCTCATTTTCTATTATCACTTTCAATTACCTAACTCAGACTCTTTTACTTGCTTTTCTACTTCACTTTTAATAGAAATCTTATCTCTCTTTCTCATTTTCGATTATTACTTTCAATTAACTAACTCAGACTCTTTTACTTGCTTTTCTACTTCACTTTTACTAGAAATCTTATCTCTCTTTCTCATTTTCTATTATTACTTTCAATTACCTAACTCAGACTCTTTTACTTGCTTCTCTACTTCACTTTTAATAGAAATCTTATCGCTCTTTCTCATTTTCTATTATTACTTTCAATTACCTAACTAAGACTCTTTTACTTGCTTCTCTACTTCACATTTACAAGAAATCTTATCTCTTTTTCTCATTTTCTATTATTACTTTCAATTACCTAACTCAGACTCATTTACTTGCTTCTCTACTTCACTTTTACTAAAAATCTTATCTCTTTTTCTCATTTTCTATTATTACTTTCAATTAACTAACTCAGACTCTTTTACTTGCTTTTCTACTTCACTTTTACTAGAAATCTTATATCTTTTTCTCATTTTCTATTATTACTTTCAATTACCTAACTCAGACTCTTTTACTTGCTTTTCTACTTCACATTTACTAGAAATCTTATCTCTCTTTCTCATTTTCTATTATTACTTTCAATTACCTAACTCAGACTCTTTTACTTGCTTCTCTACTTCACTTTTAATAGAAATCTTATCTCTTTTTCTCATTTTCGATTATCACTTTCAATTACCTAACTCAGACTCTTTTACTTGCTTCTCTACTTCACTTTTAATAGAAATCTTATCGCTCTTTCTCATTTTCTATTATCACTTTCAATTACCTAACTAAGACTCTTTTACTTGCTTCTCTACTTCACATTTACAAGAAATCTTATCTCTTTTTCTCATTTTCTATTATCACTTTCAATTAACTAACTCAGACTCTTTTACTTGCTTCTCTACTTCACTTTTACTAAAAATCTTATCTCTTTTTCTCATTTTCTATTATTACTTTCAATTACCTAACTCAGACTCTTTTACTTGCTTCTTTACTTCACATTTCTTAGAAATCTTATATCTTTTTCTCATTTTCTATTATTACTTTCAATTACCTAACTCAGACTCTTTTACTTGCTTTTCTACTTCACTTTTACTAGAAATCTTATCTCTCTTTCTCATTTTCTATTATTACTTTCAATTAACTAACTCAGACTCTTTTACTTGTTTTTCTACTTCACATTTACTAGAAATCTTATATCTTTTTCTCATTTTCGATTATTACTTTCAATTACCTAACTCAGACTCTTTTACTTGCTTTTCTACTTCACTTTTCTCACAAATCTTATGTCTCTTTCTCATTTTCTATTATTACTTTCAATTACCTAACTCAGACTCATTTACTTGCTTCTCTACTTCACTTTTCTTAGAAATCTTATCTCTCTTTCTCATTTTCTATTATTCTTTCAATTACCTAACTCAGACTCTTTTACTTGCTTCTCTACTTCACATTTACTAGAAATCTTATCTCTTTTTCTCATTTTCTATTATTACTTTCAATTACCTAACTCAGACTCTTTTACTTGCTTTTCTACTTCACTTTTACAAGAAATCTTATCTCTTTTTCTCATTTTCTATTATTACTTTCAATTAACTAACTCAGACTCTTTTACTTGCTTCTCTACTTCACTTTTACTAGAAATCTTATCTCTTTTTCTCATTTTCTATTATTACTTTCAATTACCTAACTCAGACTCTTTTACTTGCTTCTCTACTTCACATTTACAAGAAATCTTATCTCTTTTTCTCATTTTCTATTATTACTTTCAATTACCTAACTCAGACTCTTTTACTTGCTTCTTTACTTCACATTTCTTAGAAATCTTATATCTTTTTCTCATTTTCTATTATTACTTTCAATTACCTAACTCAGACTCTTTTACTTGCTTCTCTACTTCACTTTTAATAGAAATCTTATCGCTCTTTCTCATTTTCTATTATCACTTTCAATTACCTAACTAAGACTCTTTTACTTGTTTTTCTACTTCACATTTACTAGAAATCTTATATCTTTTTCTCATTTTCGATTATTACTTTCAATTACCTAACTCAGACTCTTTTACTTGCTTTTCTACTTCACTTTTCTCACAAATCTTATGTCTCTTTCTCATTTTCTATTATTACTTTCAATTACCTAACTCAGACTCATTTACCTGTTTTTCTACTTCACATTTACTAGAAATCTTATCTCTCTTTCTCATTTTCTATTATTCTTTCAATTACCTAACTCAGACTCATTTACTTGCTTCTCTACTTCACTTTTCTTAGAAATCTTATCTCTCTTTCTCATTTTCTATTATTCTTTCAATTACCTAACTCAGACTCTTTTACTTGCTTCTTTACTACACATTTACAAGAAATCTTATCTCTTTTTCTCATTTTCTATTATTACTTTCAATTAACTAACTCAGACTCTTTTACTTGCTTCTCTACTTCACTTTTACTAAAAATCTTATCTCTTTTTCTCATTTTCTATTATTACTTTCAATTACCTAACTCAGACTCTTTTACTTGCTTCTCTACTTCACTTTTACTAAAAATCTTATCTCTTTTTCTCATTTTCTATTATCACTTTCAATTACCTAACTCAGACTCTTTTACTTGCTTTTCTACTTCACTTTTAATAGAAATCTTATCTCTTTTTCTCATTTTCTATTATTACTTTCAATTACCTAACTCAGACTCTTTTACTTGCTTTTCTACTTCATTTTTCTCACAAATCTTATGTCTCTTTCTCATTTTCTATTATCACTTTCAATTACCTAACTCAGACTCTTTTACTTGCTTCTTTACTTCACATTTACAAGAAATCTTATCTCTTTTTCTCATTTTCTATTATTACTTTCAATTACCTAACTCAGACTCTTTTACTTGCTTTTCTACTTCACTTTTCTCACAAATCTTATCTCTTTTTCTCATTTTCTATTATTACTTTCAATTAACTAACTCAGACTCTTTTACTTGCTTCTCTACTTCACTTTTACTAAAAATCTTATCTCTTTTTCTCATTTTCTATTATTACTTTCAATTACCTAACTCAGACTCTTTTACTTGCTTCTTTACTTCACATTTCTTAGAAATCTTATCTCTTTTTCTACTTTCTATTATTACTTTCAATTACCTAACTCAGACTCTTTTACTTGCTTCTTTACTTCACTTTTAATAGAAATCTTATCTCTTTTTCTCATTTTCTATTATTACTTTCAATTACCTAACTCAGACTCTTTTACTTGCTTCTCTACTTCACATTTCTTAGAAATCTTATCTCTTTTTCTCATTTTCTATTATTACTTTCAATTACCTAACTCAGACTCTTTTACTTGCTTCTCTACTTCACATTTCTTAGAAATCTTATCTCTTTTTCTCATTTTCTATTATTACTTTCAATTACCTAACTCAGACTCTTTTACTTGCTTCTTTACTTCACTTTTAATAGAAATCTTATCTCTTTTTCTCATTTTCTATTATTACTTTCAATTAACTAACTCAGACTCTTTTACTTGCTTCTCTACTTCACATTTCTTAGAAATCTTATCTCTTTTTCTCATTTTCTATTATTACTTTCAATTAACTAACTCAGACTCTTTTACTTGCTTCTCTACTTCACTTTTACTAGAAATCTTATCTCTTTTTCTCATTTTCTATTATTACTTTCAATTACCTAACTCAGACTCTTTTACTTGCTTCTCTACTTCACATTTACAAGAAATCTTATCTCTTTTTCTCATTTTCTATTATTACTTTCAATTACCTAACTCAGACTCTTTTACTTGCTTCTTTACTTCACATTTCTTAGAAATCTTATATCTTTTTCTCATTTTCTATTATTACTTTCAATTACCTAACTCAGACTCTTTTACTTGCTTTTCTACTTCACTTTTCTCACAAATCTTATGTCTCTTTCTCATTTTCTATTATCACTTTCAATTACCTAACTCAGACTCTTTTACTTGTTTCTCTACTTCACATTTCTTAGAAATCTTATGTCTCTTTCTCATTTTCTATTATCACTTTCAATTACCTAACTCAGACTCATTTACCTGTTTTTCTACTTCACATTTACTAGAAATCTTATGTCTCTTTCTCATTTTCTATTATTACTTTCAATTACCTAACTCAGACTCATTTACTTGCTTCTCTACTTCACTTTTCTTAGAAATCTTATCTCTTTTTCTCATTTTCTATTATTACTTTCAATTACCTAACTCAGACTCTTTTACTTGCTTCTCTACTTCACATTTACAAGAAATCTTATCTCTCTTTCTCATTTTCTATTATTACTTTCAATTACCTAACTCAGACTCTTTTACTTGCTTTTCTACTTCACATTTACAAGAAATCTTATCTCTATTTCTCATTTTATATTATTACTTTCAATTACCTAACTCAGACTCTTTTACTTGCTTTTCTACTTCACTTTTCTTAGAAATCTTATGTCTCTTTCTCATTTTCTATTATCACTTTCAATCACCTAACTCAGACTCTTTTACTTGCTTCTCTACTTCACATTTACAAGAAATCTTATCTCTTTTTCTCATTTTCTATTATTACTTTCAATTACCTAACTCAGACTCTTTTACTTGCTTCTCTACTTCACATTTACTAGAAATCTTATCTCTTTTTCTCATTTTCTATTATCACTTTCAATTACCTAACTCAGACTCTTTTACTTGCTTTTCTACTTCACTTTTACTAGAAATCTTATCTCTCTTTCTCATTTTCTATTATTACTTTCAATTACCTAACTCAGACTCTTTTACTTGCTTCTTTACTTCACATTTACTAGAAATCTTATCTCTTTTTCTCATTTTCTATTATTACTTTCAATTACCTAACTCAGACTCTTTTACTTGCTTTTCTACTTCACATTTACTAGAAATCTTATCTCTCTTTCTCATTTTCTATTATTACTTTCAATTACCTAACTCAGACTCTTTTACTTGCTTCTCTACTTCACATTTACTAGAAATCTTATCTCTTTTTCTCATTTTCTATTATTACTTTCAATTAACTAACTCAGACTCTTTTACTTGCTTCTCTACTTCACATTTACTAGAAATCTTATCTCTTTTTCTCATTTTCTATTATTACTTTCAATTACCTAACTCAGACTCTTTTACTTGCTTCTCTACTTCACATTTACTAAAAATCTTATCTCTTTTTCTCATTTTCTATTATCACTTTCAATTACCTAACTCAGACTCTTTTACTTGCTTCTCTACTTCACATTTACTAAAAATCTTATCTCTCTTTCTCATTTTCTATTATCACTTTCAATTACCTAACTCAGACTCTTTTACTTGCTTCTTTACTTCACTTTTAATAGAAATCTTATCTCTTTTTCTCATTTTCTATTATCACTTTCAATTACCTAACTCAGACTCTTTTACTTGCTTCTCTACTTCACATTTACTAGAAATCTTATCTCTTTTTCTCATTTTCTATTATCACTTTCAATTACCTAACTCAGACTCTTTTACTTGCTTCTTTACTTCACATTTACTAGAAATCTTATCTCTTTTTCTCATTTTCTATTATTACTTTCAATTACCTAACTCAGACTCTTTTACTTGCTTTTCTACTTCACTTTTACTAAAAATCTTATCTCTTTTTCTCATTTTCTATTATCACTTTCAATTACCTAACTCAGACTCTTTTACTTGCTTCTCTACTTCACTTTTACTAGAAATCTTATCTCTTTTTCTCATTTTCTATTATCACTTTCAATTACCTAACTCAGACTCTTTTACTTGCTTTTCTACTTCACTTTTACTAAAAATCTTATCTCTCTTTTTCATTTTCTATTATTACTTTCAATTACCTAACTCAGACTCTTTTACTTGCTTCTCTACTTCACATTTACTAGAAATCTTATCTCTTTTTCTCATTTTCTATTATCACTTTCAATTACCTAACTCAGACTCTTTTACTTGCTTCTCTACTTCACATTTACTAGAAATCTTATATCTCTTTCTCATTTTCTATTATCACTTTCAATTACCTAACTCAGACTCTTTTACTTGCTTCTCTACTTCACTTTTAATAGAAATCTTATCTCTTTTTCTCATTTTCTATTATTACTTTCAATTACCTAACTCAGACTCTTTTACTTGCTTCTCTACTTCACTTTTCTTAGAAATCTTATCTCTTTTTCTCATTTTCTATTATTACTTTCAATTAACTAACTCAGACTCTTTTACTTGCTTCTCTACTTCACATTTACTAGAAATCTTATCTCTTTTTCTCATTTTCTATTATTACTTTCAATTACCTAACTCAGACTCTTTTACTTGTTTTTCTACTTCACATTTACTAAAAATCTTATCTCTTTTTCTCATTTTCTATTATCACTTTCAATTACTTAAACTCAGACTCTTTTACTTGCTTCTCTACTTCACATTTACTAGAAATCTTATCTCTCTTTCTCATTTTCTATTATTACTTTCAATGACCTAACTCAGACTCTTTTACTTGCTTTTCTACTTCACTTTTCTCACAAATCTTATGTCTCTTTCTCATTTTCTATTATTCTTTTAATTACCTAACTCAGACTCTTTTACTTGCTTTTCTACTTCACTTTTCTTAGAAATCTTATCGCTCTTTCTCATTTTCTATTATCACTTTCAATTACCTAACTCAGACTCTTTTACTTGCTTCTCTACTTCACATTTACTAGAAATCTTATCTCTTTTTCTCATTTTCTATTATTACTTTCAATTACCTAACTCAGACTCTTTTACTTGTTTTTCTACTTCACATTTACTAAAAATCTTATCTCTTTTTCTCATTTTCTATTATCACTTTCAATTACTTAAACTCAGACTCTTTTACTTGCTTCTCTACTTCACATTTACTAGAAATCTTATCTCTCTTTCTCATTTTCTATTATTACTTTCAATGACCTAACTCAGACTCTTTTACTTGCTTTTCTACTTCACTTTTCTCACAAATCTTATGTCTCTTTCTCATTTTCTATTATTCTTTTAATTACCTAACTCAGACTCTTTTACTTGCTTTTCTACTTCACTTTTCTTAGAAATCTTATCGCTCTTTCTCATTTTCTATTATCACTTTCAATTACCTAACTCAGACTCTTTTACTTGCTTCTCTACTTCACATTTACTAGAAATCTTATCTCTTTTTCTCATTTTCTATTATTACTTTCAATTAACTAACTCAGACTCTTTTACTTGCTTCTCTACTTCACATTTACTAGAAATCTTATCTCTTTTTCTCATTTTCTATTATTACTTTCAATTACCTAATTCAGACTCTTTTACTTGTTTTTATACTTCACTTTTATTAGAAATCTTATCTCTCTTTTTCATTTTCTATTATTACTTTCAATTACCTAACTCAGACTCTTTTACTTGCTTTTCTACTTCACTTTTACTAAAAATCTTATCTCTTTTTCTCATTTTCTATTATTACTTTCAATTACCTAACTCAGACTCTTTTACTTGCTTCTCTACTTCACTTTTCTTAGAAATCTTATCTCTTTTTCTCATTTTCTATTATTACTTTCAATTACCTAACTCAGACTCTTTTACTTGCTTCTCTACTTCACATTTACTAGAAATCTTATCTCTCTTTCTCATTTTCTATTATCATTTTCAATTACCTAATTCAGACTCTTTTACTTGCTTTTCTACTTCACATTTACTAGAAATCTTATCGCTCTTTCTCATTTTCTATTATTACTTTCAATTACCTAACTCAGACTCTTTTACTTGCTTCTCTACTTCACATTTACTAGAAATCTTATCGCTCTTTCTCATTTTCTATTATTACTTTCAATTACCTAACTCAGACTCTTTTACTTGCTTCTCTACTTCACATTTACTAGAAATCTTATCTCTTTTTCTCATTTTCTATTATTACTTTCAATTACCTAACTCAGACTCTTTTACTTGCTTCTCTACTTCACATTTACTAGAAATCTTATCTCTTTTTCTCATTTTCTATTATTACTTTCAATTACCTAACTCAGACTCTATTACTTGCTTTTCTACTTCACATTTACTAGAAATCTTATCTCTTTTTCTCATTTTCTATTATTACTTTCAATTACCTAACTCAGACTCTTTTACTTGCTTCTCTACTTCACATTTACTAGAAATCTTATCTCTTTTTCTCATTTTCTATTATTACTTTCAATTACCTAACTCAGACTCTTTTACTTGCTTCTTTACTTCACATTTACTAGAAATCTTATCTCTTTTTCTCATTTTCTATTATTACTTTCAATTACCTAACTCAGACTCTTTTACTTGCTTTTCTACTTCACTTTTACTAAAAATCTTATCTCTTTTTCTCATTTTCTATTATCACTTTCAATTACCTAACTCAGACTCTTTTACTTGCTTCTCTACTTCACATTTACTAGAAATCTTATCTCTTTTTCTCATTTTCTATTATCACTTTCAATTACCTAACTCAGACTCTTTTACTTGCTTTTCTACTTCACATTTACTAGAAATCTTATCTCTTTTTCTCATTTTCTATTATTACTTTCAATTACCTAATTCAGACTCTTTTACTTGCTTTTCTACTTCACATTTACTAGAAATCTTATCTCTTTTTCTCATTTTCTATTATCACTTTCAATTACCTAACTCAGACTCTTTTACTTGCTTCTCTACTTCACATTTACTAGAAATCTTATCTCTTTTTCTCATTTTCTATTATTACTTTCAATTACCTAACTCAGACTCTTTTACTTGCTTTTCTACTTCACTTTTACTAGAAATCTTATCTCTCTTTCTCATTTTCTATTATTACTTTCAATTACCTAACTCAGACTCTTTTACTTGCTTTTCTACTTCACTTTTACTAGAAATCTTATCTCTTTTTCTCATTTTCTATTATTACTTTCAATTACCTACTCAGACTCTTTTACTTGCTTTTCTACTTCACTTTTACTAGAAATCTTATCTCTCTTTCTCATTTTCTATTATCACTTTCAATTACCTAACTCAGACTCTTTTACTTGCTTTTCTACTTCACTTTTACTAGAAATCTTATCTCTCTTTCTCATTTTCTATTATTACTTTCAATTACCTAATTCAGACTCTTTTACTTGCTTCTTTACTTCACATTTACTAGAAATCTTATCTCTTTTTCTCATTTTCTATTATCACTTTCAATTACCTAACTCAGACTCTTTTACTTGCTTCTTTACTTCACATTTACTAGAAATCTTATCTCTTTTTCTCATTTTCTATTATCACTTTCAATTACCTAACTCAGACTCTTTTACTTGCTTCTCTACTTCACATTTACTAGAAATCTTATCTCTTTTTCTCATTTTCTATTATTACTTTCAATTACCTAATTCAGACTCTTTTACTTGCTTTTCTACTTCACTTTGCTTAGAAATCTTATCTCTTTTTCTCATTTTCTATTATTACTTTCAATTAACTAACTCAGACTCTTTTACTTGCTTTTCTACTTCACATTTACTAGAAATCTTATCTCTCTTTCTCATTTTCTATTATTACTTTCAATTACCTAACTCAGACTCTTTTACTTGCTTCTCTACTTCACTTTTCTTAGAAATCTTATCTCTTTTTCTCATTTTCTATTATTACTTTCAATTAACTAACTCAGACTCTTTTACTTGCTTCTCTACTTCACTTTTCTTAGAAATCTTATCTCTTTTTCTCATTTTCTATTATTACTTTCAATTAACTAACTCAGACTCTTTTACTTGCTTCTCTACTTCACATTTACTAGAAATCTTATCTCTTTTTCTCATTTTCTATTATTACTTTCAATTACCTAATTCAGACTCTTTTACTTGCTTTTCTACTTCACTTTTACTAGAAATCTTATCTCTCTTTCTCATTTTCTATTATTACTTTCAATTACCTAATTCAGACTCTTTTACTTGTTTTTATACTTCACTTTTATTAGAAATCTTATCTCTTTTTCTCATTTTCTATTATCACTTTCAATTACCTAACTCAGACTCTTTTACTTGCTTTTCTACTTCACTTTTCTTAGAAATCTTATCGCTCTTTCTCATTTTCTATTATTACTTTCAATTACCTAACTCAGACTCTTTTACTTGCTTTTCTACTTCACTTTTACTAGAAATCTTATCTCTTTTTCTCATTTTCTATTATTCTTTCAATTACCTAATTCAGACTCTTTTACTTGCTTTTCTACTTCACTTTTACTAGAAATCTTATCTCTTTTTCTCATTTTCTATTATTACTTTCAATTACCTAATTCAGACTCTTTTACTTGTTTTTATACTTCACTTTTATTAGAAATCTTATCTCTTTTTCTCATTTTCTATTATCACTTTCAATTACCTAACTCAGACTCTTTTACTTGCTTTTCTACTTCACTTTTCTTAGAAATCTTATCGCTCTTTCTCATTTTCTATTATTACTTTCAATTACCTAACTCAGACTCTTTTACTTGCTTTTCTACTTCACTTTTACTAGAAATCTTATCTCTTTTTCTCATTTTCTATTATTCTTTCAATTACCTAACTCAGACTCTTTTACCTGTTTTTCTACTTCACATTTACTAGAAATCTTATCTCTTTTTCTCATTTTCTATTATTACTTTCAATTACCTAACTCAGACTCTTTTACTTGCTTTTCTACTTCACTTTTACTAGAAATCTTATCTCTTTTTCTCATTTTCTATTATTACTTTCAATTACCTAACTCAGACTCTTTTACTTGCTTCTCTACTTCACATTTACTAGAAATCTTATCTCTTTTTCTCATTTTCTATTATTACTTTCAATTACCTAATTCAGACTCTTTTACTTGCTTTTCTACTTCACTTTGCTTAGAAATCTTATCTCTCTTTCTCATTTTCTATTATCACTTTCAATTACCTAACTCAGACTCTTTTACTTGCTTTTCTACTTCACTTTTCTTAGAAATCTTATCTCTTTTTCTCATTTTCTATTATTACTTTCAATTACCTAACTCAGACTCTTTTACTTGCTTTTCTACTTCACTTTTACTAAAAATCTTATCTCTCTTTCTCATTTTCTATTATCACTTTCAATTACCTAACTCAGACTCTTTTACTTGTTTTTCTACTTCACATTTACTAGAAATCTTATCTCTTTTTCTCATTTTCTATTATTACTTTCAATTACCTAATTCAGACTCTTTTACTTGTTTTTATACTTCACTTTTATTAGAAATCTTATCTCTCTTTCTCATTTTCTATTATTACTTTCAATTACCTAACTCAGACTCTTTTACTTGCTTCTCTACTTCACATTTACTAGAAATCTTATCTCTTTTTCTCATTTTCTATTATTACTTTCAATTACCTAACTCAGACTCTTTTACTTGCTTTTCTACTTCACATTTCTTAGAAATCTTATCTCTTTTTCTCATTTTCTATTATTACTTTCAATTAACTAACTCAGACTCTTTTACTTGCTTTTCTACTTCACATTTACTAGAAATCTTATCTCTCTTTCTCATTTTCTATTATTACTTTCAATTACCTAACTCAGACTCTTTTACTTGCTTCTCTACTTCACATTTACTAGAAATCTTATCTCTTTTTCTCATTTTCTATTATTACTTTCAATTAACTAACTCAGACTCTTTTACTTGCTTCTCTACTTCACATTTACTAGAAATCTTATCTCTCTTTCTCATTTTCTATTATCACTTTCAATTACCTAACTCAGACTCTTTTACTTGCTTTTCTACTTCACTTTTCTTAGAAATCTTATCTCTTTTTCTCATTTTCTATTATTACTTTCAATTAACTAACTCAGACTCTTTTACTTGCTTCTCTACTTCACATTTACTAGAAATCTTATCTCTCTTTCTCATTTTCTATTATCACTTTCAATTACCTAACTCAGACTCTTTTACTTGCTTCTCTACTTCACATTTACTAGAAATCTTATCTCTTTTTCTCATTTTCTATTATTACTTTCAATTAACTAACTCAGACTCTTTTACTTGCTTCTCTACTTCACATTTAC
Source organism: Loxodes magnus (assembly GCA_946699065.1). Taxonomy (NCBI): domain Eukaryota; phylum Ciliophora; class Karyorelictea; order Loxodida; family Loxodidae; genus Loxodes; species Loxodes magnus. The sequence goes on from CAMPDV010003604.1 coordinate 41,961, forward strand.
TAGAAATCTTATCTCTCTTTCTCATTTTCTATTATCACTTTCAATTACCTAACTCAGACTCTTTTACTTGCTTCTCTACTTCACATTTACTAGAAATCTTATCTCTCTTTCTCATTTTCTATTATCACTTTCAATTACCTAACTCAGACTCTTTTACTTGCTTTTCTACTTCACTTTTCTTAGAAATCTTATCGCTCTTTCTCATTTTCTATTATCACTTTCAATTACCTAACTCAGACTCTTTTACTTGCTTCTTTACTTCACATTTACTAGAAATCTTATCTCTTTTTCTCATTTTCTATTATCACTTTCAATTACCTAACTCAGACTCTTTTACTTGCTTCTCTACTTCACTTTTCTTAGAAATCTTATCTCTCTTTCTCATTTTCTATTATTACTTTCAATTACCTAACTCAGACTCTTTTACTTGCTTTTCTACTTCACATTTACTAGAAATCTTATCTCTTTTTCTCATTTTCTATTATTACTTTCAATTACCTAATTCAGACTCTTTTACCTGTTTCTCTACTTCACATTTACTAGAAATCTTATCTCTTTTTCTCATTTTCTATTATTACTTTCAATTACCTAACTCAGACTCTTTTACTTGCTTTTCTACTTCACTTTTCTTAGAAATCTTATCGCTCTTTCTCATTTTCTATTATCACTTTCAATTACCTAACTCAGACTCTTTTACTTGCTTCTTTACTTCACATTTACTAGAAATCTTATCTCTTTTTCTCATTTTCTATTATCACTTTCAATTACCTAACTCAGACTCTTTTACTTGCTTCTCTACTTCACTTTTCTTAGAAATCTTATCTCTCTTTCTCATTTTCTATTATTACTTTCAATTACCTAATTCAGACTCTTTTACCTGTTTCTCTACTTCACATTTACTAGAAATCTTATCTCTTTTTCTCATTTTCTATTATTACTTTCAATTACCTAATTCAGACTCTTTTACCTGTTTCTCTACTTCACATTTACTAGAAATCTTATCTCTTTTTCTCATTTTCTATTATTACTTTCAATTACCTAATTCAGACTCTTTTACTTGCTTTTCTACTTCACTTTTCTTAGAAATCTTATGTCTCTTTCTCATTTTCTATTATCACTTTCAATTACCTAACTCAGACTCTTTTACTTGCTTCTCTACTTCACATTTACTAGAAATCTTATCTCTTTTTCTCATTTTCTATTATTACTTTCAATTACCTAACTCAGACTCTTTTACTTGCTTTTCTACTTCACTTTTCTTAGAAATCTTATCTCTTTTTCTCATTTTCTATTATTACTTTCAATTACCTAACTAAGACTCTTTTACTTGCTTCTTTACTTCACATTTACTAGAAATCTTATCTCTTTTTCTCATTTTCTATTATTACTTTCAATTACCTAACTCAGACTCTTTTACTTGCTTCTCTACTTCACATTTACTAGAAATCTTATCTCTTTTTCTCATTTTCTATTATCACTTTCAATTACCTAACTCAGACTCTTTTACTTGCTTTTCTACTTCACTTTTACTAGAAATCTTATCTCTTTTTCTCATTTTCTATTATTCTTTCAATTACCTAACTCAGACTCTTTTACTTGCTTTTCTACTTCACTTTTCTTAGAAATCTTATCTCTCTTTCTCATTTTCTATTATTACTTTCAATTACCTAACTCAGACTCTTTTACTTGCTTTTCTACTTCACTTTTACTAGAAATCTTATCTCTTTTTCTCATTTTCTATTATTCTTTCAATTACCTAACTCAGACTCTTTTACTTGCTTTTCTACTTCACTTTTAATAGAAATCTTATCGCTCTTTCTCATTTTCTATTATCACTTTCAATTACCTAACTCAGACTCTTTTACTTGTTTTTCTACTTCACATTTACTAGAAATCTTATCTCTTTTTCTCATTTTCTATTATTACTTTCAATTACCTAATTCAGACTCTTTTACTTGTTTTTATACTTCACTTTTATTAGAAATCTTATCTCTCTTTCTCATTTTCTATTATTACTTTCAATTACCTAACTCAGACTCTTTTACTTGCTTCTCTACTTCACATTTACTAGAAATCTTATCTCTTTTTCTCATTTTCTATTATTACTTTCAATTACCTAACTCAGACTCTTTTACTTGCTTTTCTACTTCACATTTCTTAGAAATCTTATCTCTTTTTCTCATTTTCTATTATTACTTTCAATTAACTAACTCAGACTCTTTTACTTGCTTTTCTACTTCACATTTACTAGAAATCTTATCTCTCTTTCTCATTTTCTATTATTACTTTCAATTACCTAACTCAGACTCTTTTACTTGCTTCTCTACTTCACATTTACTAGAAATCTTATCTCTTTTTCTCATTTTCTATTATTACTTTCAATTAACTAACTCAGACTCTTTTACTTGCTTCTCTACTTCACATTTACTAGAAATCTTATCTCTCTTTCTCATTTTCTATTATCACTTTCAATTACCTAACTCAGACTCTTTTACTTGCTTTTCTACTTCACTTTTCTTAGAAATCTTATCTCTTTTTCTCATTTTCTATTATTACTTTCAATTAACTAACTCAGACTCTTTTACTTGCTTCTCTACTTCACATTTACTAGAAATCTTATCTCTCTTTCTCATTTTCTATTATCACTTTCAATTACCTAACTCAGACTCTTTTACTTGCTTCTCTACTTCACATTTACTAGAAATCTTATCTCTTTTTCTCATTTTCTATTATTACTTTCAATTAACTAACTCAGACTCTTTTACTTGCTTCTCTACTTCACATTTACTAGAAATCTTATCTCTCTTTCTCATTTTCTATTATCACTTTCAATTACCTAACTCAGACTCTTTTACTTGCTTCTCTACTTCACATTTACTAGAAATCTTATCTCTCTTTCTCATTTTCTATTATCACTTTCAATTACCTAACTCAGACTCTTTTACTTGCTTTTCTACTTCACTTTTCTTAGAAATCTTATCGCTCTTTCTCATTTTCTATTATTACTTTCAATTACCTAACTCAGACTCTTTTACTTGCTTTTCTACTTCACTTTTACTAAAAATCTTATCTCTCTTTCTCATTTTCTATTATTCTTTTAATTACCTAACTCAGACTCTTTTACTTGCTTCTCTACTTCACTTTTCTCACAAATCTTATGTCTCTTTCTCATTTTCTATTATCACTTTCAATTACCTAACTCAGACTCTTTTACTTGCTTTTCTACTTCACATTTACTAGAAATCTTATCTCTTTTTCTCATTTTCTATTATTACTTTCAATTACCTAATTCAGACTCTTTTACCTGTTTCTCTACTTCACATTTACTAGAAATCTTATCTCTTTTTCTCATTTTCTATTATTACTTTCAATTACCTAATTCAGACTCTTTTACTTGCTTTTCTACTTCACTTTTCTTAGAAATCTTATGTCTCTTTCTCATTTTCTATTATCACTTTCAATTACCTAACTCAGACTCTTTTACTTGCTTCTCTACTTCACATTTACTAGAAATCTTATCTCTTTTTCTCATTTTCTATTATTACTTTCAATTACCTAACTCAGACTCTTTTACTTGCTTCTTTACTTCACATTTACTAGAAATCTTATCTCTTTTTCTCATTTTCTATTATCACTTTCAATTACCTAACTCAGACTCTTTTACTTGCTTCTTTACTTCACATTTACTAGAAATCTTATCTCTTTTTCTCATTTTCTATTATTACTTTCAATTACCTAACTCAGACTCTTTTACTTGCTTCTCTACTTCACATTTACTAGAAATCTTATCTCTTTTTCTCATTTTCTATTATCACTTTCAATTACCTAACTCAGACTCTTTTACTTGCTTTTCTACTTCACTTTTCTAGAAATCTTATCTCTTTTTCTCATTTTCTATTATTCTTTCAATTACCTAACTCAGACTCTTTTACTTGCTTTTCTACTTCACTTTTCTTAGAAATCTTATCTCTCTTTCTCATTTTCTATTATTACTTTCAATTACCTAACTCAGACTCTTTTACTTGCTTTTCTACTTCACTTTTACTAGAAATCTTATCTCTTTTTCTCATTTTCTATTATTCTTTCAATTACCTAACTCAGACTCTTTTACCTGTTTTTCTACTTCACATTTACTAGAAATCTTATCTCTTTTTCTCATTTTCTATTATTACTTTCAATTACCTAACTCAGACTCTTTTACTTGCTTTTCTACTTCACTTTTCTTAGAAATCTTATCTCTTTTTCTCATTTTCTATTATTACTTTCAATTACCTAACTCAGACTCTTTTACTTGCTTCTCTACTTCACATTTACTAGAAATCTTATCGCTCTTTCTCATTTTCTATTATTCTTTTAATTACCTAACTCAGACTCTTTTACTTGCTTCTCTACTTCACATTTACTAGAAATCTTATCTCTTTTTCTCATTTTCTATTATTACTTTCAATTACCTAACTCAGACTCTTTTACTTGCTTCTCTACTTCACTTTTCTTAGAAATCTTATCTCTCTTTCTCATTTTCTATTATTACTTTCAATTACCTAACTCAGACTCTTTTACTTGCTTTTCTACTTCACTTTTACTAAAAATCTTATCGCTCTTTCTCATTTTCTATTATTACTTTCAATTACCTAATTCAGACTCTTTTACCTGTTTCTCTACTTCACATTTACTAGAAATCTTGACTCTTTTTCTCATTTTCTATTATCACTTTCAATTACCTAACTCAGATTCTTTTACTTGCTTTTCTACTTCACTTTTCTTAGAAATCTTATCTCTCTTTTTCATTTTCTATTATTACTTTCAATTACCTAACTCAGACTCTTTTACTTGCTTTTCTACTTCACTTTTCTTAGAAATCTTATCTCTCTTTTTCATTTTCTATTATTACTTTCAATTACCTAACTCAGACTCTTTTACTTGCTTTTCTACTTCACTTTTCTTAGAAATCTTATCTCTTTTTCTCATTTTCTATTATTACTTTCAATTACCTAACTCAGACTCTTTTACTTGCTTTTCTACTTCACTTTTCTTAGAAATCTTATCGCTCTTTCTCATTTTCTATTATTCTTTTAATTACCTAACTCAGACTCTTTTACTTGCTTCTCTACTTCACATTTACTAAAAATCTTATCTCTTTTTCTCATTTTCTATTATCACTTTCAATTACCTAATTCAGACTCTTTTACTTGCTTTTCTACTTCACTTTTCTTAGAAATCTTATCTCTCTTTCTCATTTTCTATTATTACTTTCAATTACCTAACTCAGACTCTTTTACTTGCTTTTCTACTTCACTTTTCTTAGAAATCTTATCTCTCTTTTTCATTTTCTATTATTACTTTCAATTACCTAATTCAGACTCTTTTACCTGTTTCTCTACTTCACATTTACTAGAAATCTTGACTCTTTTTCTCATTTTCTATTATCACTTTCAATTACCTAACTCAGATTCTTTTACTTGCTTTTCTACTTCACTTTTCTTAGAAATCTTATCTCTCTTTTTCATTTTCTATTATTACTTTCAATTACCTAACTCAGACTCTTTTACTTGCTTCTTTACTTCACATTTACTAGAAATCTTATCTCTCGTTTCTCATTTTCTATTATTACTTTCAATTACCTAACTCAGACTCTTTTACTTGCTTCTTTACTTCACATTTACTAGAAATCTTATCGCTCTTTCTCATTTTCTATTATTCTTTTAATTACCTAACTCAGACTCTTTTACTTGCTTTTCTACTTCACTTTTCTTAGAAATCTTATCTCTCTTTTTCATTTTCTATTATTACTTTCAATTACCTAACTCAGACTCTTTTACTTGCTTTTCTACTTCACTTTTCTTAGAAATCTTATCTCTCTTTCTCATTTTCTATTATTACTTTCAATTACCTAACTCAGACTCTTTTACTTGCTTTTCTACTTCACTTTTACTAAAAATCTTATCTCTCTTTCTCATTTTCTATTATCACTTTCAATTACCTAACTAAGACTCTTTTACTTGCTTTTCTACTTCACTTTTACTAAAAATCTTATCGCTCTTTCTCATTTTCTATTATCACTTTCAATTACCTAACTCAGACTCTTTTACTTGCTTTTCTACTTCACTTTTCTTAGAAATCTTATGTCTCTTTCTCATTTTCTATTATCACTTTCAATTACCTAACTCAGACTCTTTTACTTGCTTCTCTACTTCACATTTACTAGAAATCTTATCTCTTTTTCTCATTTTCTATTATTACTTTCAATTACCTAACTCAGACTCTTTTACTTGCTTTTCTACTTCACTTTTCTTAGAAATCTTATCTCTCTTTTTCATTTTCTATTATTAC
>CAMPDV010003605.1:0-41245 GCA_946699065.1 Loxodes magnus
TCAGAGTTCATCGTATCGGGAAGTGCAGATTATACGGTGAGACTATGGGACGTCAAGACAGGTACCTGTAAGACCATGAGTGGTCACATTAATGTTGTATATGCTGTGGCTATATCCAGTGATTCAGAGTTCATCGTATCGGGAAGTGCAGATTATACGGTGAGACTATGGGACGTCAAGACAGGTACCTGTAAGACCATGAGTGGTCACACTAATTATGTATTATCTGTGGCTATATCCAGTGATTCAGAGTTCATCGTATCGGGAAGTGCAGATTATACGGTGAGACTATGGGACGTCAAGACAGGTACCTGTAAGACCATGAGTGGTCACACTAGTCATGTATATGCTGTGGCTATATCCAGTGATTCAGAGTTCATCGTATCGGGAAGTAGAGATTATACGGTGAGACTATGTGACGTCAAGACAGGTACCTGTAAGACCATGAGTGGTCACACTAATTAGGTATGATCTGTGGCTATATCCAGTAATTCAGAGTTCATCGTATCGGGAAGTGCAGATTATACGGTGAGACTATGGGACGTCAAGACAGGTACCTGTAAGATCATGAGTGGTCACACACATTATGTATTATCTGTGGCTATATCCAGTGATTCAGAGTTCATCGTATCGGGAAGTGCAGATTATACGGTGAGACTATGGGACGTCAAGACAGGTACCTGTAAGACCATGAGTGGTCACACTAATTAGGTATGATCTGTGGCTATATCCAGTGATTCAGAGTTCATCGTATCGGGAAGTGCAGATTATACGGTGAGACTATGGGACGTCAAGACAGGTACCTGTAAGACCATGAGTGGTCACACACATTATGTATTATCTGTGGCTATATCCAGTAATTCAGAGTTCATCGTATCGGGAAGTGCAGATTATACGGTGAGACTATGGGACGTCAAGACAGGTACCTGTAAGACCATGAGTGGTCACATTAATGTTGTATATGCTGTGGCTATATCCAGTGATTCAGAGTTCATCGTATCGGGAAGTAGAGATTATACGGTGAGACTATGGGACGTCAAGACAGGTACCTGTAAGACCATGAGTGGTCACACTAATTAGGTATGATCTGTGGCTATATCCAGTAATTCAGAGTTCATCGTATCGGGAAGTGCAGATTATACGGTGAGACTATGGGACGTCAAGACAGGTACCTTTAAGACCATGAGTGGTCACACACATTATGTATTATCTGTGGCTATATCCAGTGATTCAGAGTTCATCGTATCGGGAAGTGCAGATTATACGGTGAGACTATGGGACGTCAAGACAGGTACCTGTAAGACCATGAGTGGTCACACTAATTATGTATTATCTGTGGCTATATCCAGTGATTCAGAGTTCATCGTATCGGGAAGTGCAGATTATACGGTGAGACTATGGGACGTCAAGACAGGTACCTGTAAGACCATGAGTGGTCACACACATTATGTATTATCTGTGGCTATATCCAGTGATTCAGAGTTCATCGTATCGGGAAGTAGAGATTATACGGTGAGACTATGTGACGTCAAGACAGGTACCTGTAAGACCATGAGTGGTCACACTAATTAGGTATGATCTGTGGCTATATCCAGTGATTCAGAGTTCATCGTATCGGGAAGTGGAGATTATACGGTGAGACTATGGGACGTCAAGACAGGTACCTGTAAGACCATGAGTGGTCACACTAATTAGGTATGATCTGTGGCTATATCCAGTGATTCAGAGTTCATCGTATCGGGAAGTGCAGATTATACGGTGAGACTATGGGACGTCAAGACAGGTACCTGTAAGACCATGAGTGGTCACACTAATTAGGTATCATCTGTGGCTATATCCAGTGATTCAGAGTTCATCGTATCGGGAAGTGCAGATTATACGGTGAGACTATGGGACGTCAAGACAGGTACCTGTAAGACCATGAGTGGTCACACTAATTAGGTATCATCTGTGGCTATATCCAGTGATTCAGAGTTCATCGTATCGGGAAGTGCAGATTATACGGTGAGACTATGGGACGTCAAGACAGGTACCTGTAAGACCATGAGTGGTCACACTAATTAGGTATCATCTGTGGCTATATCCAGTGATTCAGAGTTCATCGTATCGGGAAGTGCAGATTATACGGTGAGACTATGGGACATCAAGACAGGTACCTGTAAGACCATGAGTGGTCACACTAATTAGGTATCATCTGTGGCTATATCCAGTGATTCAGAGTTCATCGTATCGGGAAGTGTAGATTATACGGTGAGACTATGGGACGTCAAGACAGGTACCTGTAAGACCATGAGTGGTCACACTAATTAGGTATGATCTGTGGCTATATCCAGTAATTCAGAGTTCATCGTATCGGGAAGTGCAGATTATACGGTGAGACTATGGGACGTCAAGACAGGTACCTGTAAGACCATGAGTGGTCACACACATTATGTATTATCTGTGGCTATATCCAGTGATTCAGAGTTCATCGTATCGGGAAGTGCAGATTATACGGTGAGACTATGGGACGTCAAGACAGGTACCTGTAAGACCATGAGTGGTCACACTAATTAGGTATCATCTGTGGCTATATCCAGTGATTCAGAGTTCATCGTATCGGGAAGTGCAGATTATACGGTGAGACTATGGGACGTCAAGACAGGTACCTGTAAGACCATGAGTGGTCACACTAATGTTGTATCAGCTGTGGCTATATCCAGTGATTCAGAGTTCATCGTATCGGGAAGTAGAGATTATACGGTGAGACTATGGGACGTCAAGACAGGTACCTGTAAGACCATGAGTGGTCACACTAATTAGGTATCATCTGTGGCTATATCCAGTGATTCAGAGTTCATCGTATCGGGAAGTAGAGATTATACGGTGAGACTATGGGACGTCAAGACAGGTACCTGTAAGACCATGAGTGGTCACACTAATGTTGTATCAGCTGTGGCTATATCCAGTGATTCAGAGTTCATCGTATCGGGAAGTGCAGATTATACGGTGAGACTATGGGACGTCAAGACAGGTACCTGTAAGACCATGAGTGGTCACATTAATGTTGTATATGCTGTGGCTATATCCAGTGATTCAGAGTTCATCGTATCGGGAAGTGCAGATAATACGGTGAGACTATGGGACGTCAAGACAGGTACCTGTAAGACCATGAGTGGTCACACTAATTAGGTATGATCTGTGGCTATATCCAGTGATTCAGAGTTCATCGTATCGGGAAGTGCAGATTATACGGTGAGACTATGGGACGTCAAGACAGGTACCTGTAAGACCATGAGTGGTCACACTAATTAGGTATGATCTGTGGCTATATCCAGTAATTCAGAGTTCATCGTATCGGGAAGTGCAGATTATACGGTGAGACTATGGGACGTCAAGACAGGTACCTGTAAGACCATGAGTGGTCACACACATTATGTATTATCTGTGGCTATATCCAGTAATTCAGAGTTCATCGTATCGGGAAGTGCAGATTATACGGTGAGACTATGGGACGTCAAGACAGGTACCTGTAAGACCATGAGTGGTCACATTAATGTTGTATATTCTGTGGCTATATCCAGTAATTCAGAGTTCATCGTATCGGGAAGTAGAGATTATACGGTGAGACTATGGGACGTCAAGACAGGTACCTGTAAGACCATGAGTGGTCACACTAATTAGGTATGATCTGTGGCTATATCCAGTAATTCAGAGTTCATCGTATCGGGAAGTGCAGATTATACGGTGAGACTATGGGACATCAAGACAGGTACCTGTAAGACCATGAGTGGTCACACTAATTAGGTATGATCTGTGGCTATATCCAGTGATTCAGAGTTCATCGTATCGGGAAGTGCAGATTATACGGTGAGACTATGGGACGTCAAGACAGGTACCTGTAAGACCATGAGTGGTCACACACATTATGTATTATCTGTGGCTATATCCAGTGATTCAGAGTTCATCGTATCGGGAAGTGCAGATTATACGGTGAGACTATGGGACGTCAAGACAGGTACCTGTAAGACCATGAGTGGTCACATTAATGTTGTATATGCTGTGGCTATATCCAGTAATTCAGAGTTAATCGTATCGGGAAGTAGAGATTATACGGTGAGACTATGGGACGTCAAGACAGGTACCTGTAAGACCATGAGTGGTCACACACATTATGTATTATCTGTGGCTATATCCAGTGATTCAGAGTTCATCGTATCGGGAAGTGCAGATTATACGGTGAGACTATGGGACGTCAAGACAGGTACCTGTAAGACCATGAGTGGTCACATTAATGTTGTATATGCTGTGGCTATATCCAGTAATTCAGAGTTAATCGTATCGGGAAGTGCAGATTATACGGTGAGACTATGGGACGTCAAGACAGGTACCTGTAAGACCATGAGTGGTCACATTAATGTTTTATATGCTGTGGCTATATCCAGTAATTCAGAGTTCATCGTATCGGGAAGTAGAGATTATACGGTGAGACTATGGGACGTCAAGACAGGTACCTGTAAGACCATGAGTGGTCACACTAATTAGGTATGATCTGTGGCTATATCCAGTAATTCAGAGTTCATCGTATCGGGAAGTGCAGATTATACGGTGAGACTATGGGACGTCAAGACAGGTACCTGTAAGACCATGAGTGGTCACACACATTATGTATTATCTGTGGCTATATCCAGTGATTCAGAGTTCATCGTATCGGGAAGTGCAGATTATACGGTGAGACTATGGGACGTCAAGACAGGTACCTGTAAGACCATGAGTGGTCACACACATTATGTATTATCTGTGGCTATATCCAGTGATTCAGAGTTCATCGTATCGGGAAGTGCAGATTATACGGTGAGACTATGGGACGTCAAGACAGGTACCTGTAAGACCATGAGTGGTCACACTAATTAGGTATCATCTGTGGCTATATCCAGTGATTCAGAGTTCATCGTATCGGGAAGTGTAGATTATACGGTGAGACTATGGGACGTCAAGACAGGTACCTGTAAGACCATGAGTGGTCACACTAATTAGGTATCATCTGTGGCTATATCCAGTGATTCAGAGTTCATCGTATCGGGAAGTGCAGATTATACGGTGAGACTATGGGACGTCAAGACAGGTACCTGTAAGACCATGAGTGGTCACACTAATGTTGTATCAGCTGTGGCTATATCCAGTGATTCAGAGTTCATCGTATCGGGAAGTAGAGATTATACGGTGAGACTATGGGACGTCAAGACAGGTACCTGTAAGACCATGAGTGGTCACACTAATTAGGTATGATCTGTGGCTATATCCAGTGATTCAGAGTTCATCGTATCGGGAAGTAGAGATTATACGGTGAGACTATGGGACGTCAAGACAGGTACCTGTAAGACCATGAGTGGTCACACTAATGTTGTATCAGCTGTGGCTATATCCAGTGATTCAGAGTTCATCGTATCGGGAAGTGCAGATTATACGGTGAGACTATGGGACGTCAAGACAGGTACCTGTAAGACCATGAGTGGTCACATTAATGTTGTATATGCTGTGGCTATATCCAGTGATTCAGAGTTCATCGTATCGGGAAGTGCAGATAATACGGTGAGACTATGGGACGTCAAGACAGGTACCTGTAAGACCATGAGTGGTCACACTAATTAGGTATGATCTGTGGCTATATCCAGTGATTCAGAGTTCATCGTATCGGGAAGTGCAGATTATACGGTGAGACTATGGGACGTCAAGACAGGTACCTGTAAGACCATGAGTGGTCACACTAATTAGGTATGATCTGTGGCTATATCCAGTAATTCAGAGTTCATCGTATCGGGAAGTGCAGATTATACGGTGAGACTATGGGACGTCAAGACAGGTACCTGTAAGACCATGAGTGGTCACACACATTATGTATTATCTGTGGCTATATCCAGTAATTCAGAGTTCATCGTATCGGGAAGTGCAGATTATACGGTGAGACTATGGGACGTCAAGACAGGTACCTGTAAGACCATGAGTGGTCACATTAATGTTGTATATTCTGTGGCTATATCCAGTAATTCAGAGTTCATCGTATCGGGAAGTAGAGATTATACGGTGAGACTATGGGACGTCAAGACAGGTACCTGTAAGACCATGAGTGGTCACACTAATTAGGTATGATCTGTGGCTATATCCAGTAATTCAGAGTTCATCGTATCGGGAAGTGCAGATTATACGGTGAGACTATGGGACATCAAGACAGGTACCTGTAAGACCATGAGTGGTCACACTAATTAGGTATGATCTGTGGCTATATCCAGTGATTCAGAGTTCATCGTATCGGGAAGTGCAGATTATACGGTGAGACTATGGGACGTCAAGACAGGTACCTGTAAGACCATGAGTGGTCACACACATTATGTATTATCTGTGGCTATATCCAGTGATTCAGAGTTCATCGTATCGGGAAGTGCAGATTATACGGTGAGACTATGGGACGTCAAGACAGGTACCTGTAAGACCATGAGTGGTCACATTAATGTTGTATATGCTGTGGCTATATCCAGTAATTCAGAGTTAATCGTATCGGGAAGTAGAGATTATACGGTGAGACTATGGGACGTCAAGACAGGTACCTGTAAGACCATGAGTGGTCACACACATTATGTATTATCTGTGGCTATATCCAGTGATTCAGAGTTCATCGTATCGGGAAGTGCAGATTATACGGTGAGACTATGGGACGTCAAGACAGGTACCTGTAAGACCATGAGTGGTCACATTAATGTTGTATATGCTGTGGCTATATCCAGTAATTCAGAGTTAATCGTATCGGGAAGTGCAGATTATACGGTGAGACTATGGGACGTCAAGACAGGTACCTGTAAGACCATGAGTGGTCACATTAATGTTTTATATGCTGTGGCTATATCCAGTGATTCAGAGTTCATCGTATCGGGAAGTAGAGATTATACGGTGAGACTATGGGACGTCAAGACAGGTACCTGTAAGACCATGAGTGGTCACACTAATGTTGTATATGCTGTGGCTATATCCAGTGATTCAGAGTTCATCGTATCGGGAAGTGCAGATTATACGGTGAGACTATGGGACGTCAAGACAGGTACCTGTAAGACCATGAGTGGTCACACACATTATGTATTATCTGTGGCTATATCCAGTGATTCAGAGTTCATCGTATCGGGAAGTGCAGATTATACGGTGAGACTATGGGACGTCAAGACAGGTACCTGTAAGACCATGAGTGGTCACATTAATGTTGTATATGCTGTGGCTATATCCAGTAATTCAGAGTTAATCGTATCGGGAAGTGCAGATTATACGGTGAGACTATGGGACGTCAAGACAGGTACCTGTAAGACCATGAGTGGTCACATTAATGTTTTATATCTGTGGCTATATCCAGTGATTCAGAGTTCATCGTATCGGGAAGTAGAGATTATACGGTGAGACTATGGGACGTCAAGACAGGTACCTGTAAGACCATGAGTGGTCACACTAATGTTGTATATGCTGTGGCTATATCCAGTGATTCAGAGTTCATCGTATCGGGAAGTGCAGATTATACGGTGAGACTATGGGACGTCAAGACAGGTACCTGTAAGACCATGAGTGGTCACACTATTTATGTATCATCTGTGGCTATATCCAGTGATTCAGAGTTCATCGTATCGGGAAGTGTAGATTATACGGTGAGACTATGGGACGTCAAGACAGGTACCTGTAAGACCATGAGTGGTCACACTAATTAGGTATGATCTGTGGCTATATCCAGTGATTCAGAGTTCATCGTATCGGGAAGTGCAGATTATACGGTGAGACTATGGGACGTCAAGACAGGTACCTGTAAGACCATGAGTGGTCACACTAATTAGGTATGATCTGTGGCTATATCCAGTGATTCAGAGTTCATCGTATCGGGAAGTGCAGATTATACGGTGAGACTATGGGACGTCAAGACAGGTACCTGTAAGACCATGAGTGGTCCCACTAATTAGGTATGATCTGTGGCTATATCCAGTGATTCAGAGTTCATCGTATCGGGAAGTGTAGATTATACGGTGAGACTATGGGACGTCAAGACAGGTACCTGTAAGACCATGAGTGGTCACACTAATTAGGTATCATCTATGGCTATATCCAGTGATTCAGAGTTCATCGTATCGGGAAGTGCAGATTATACGGTGAGACTATGGGACGTCAAGACAGGTACCTGTAAGACCATGAGTGGTCACACTAATGTTGTATCAGCTGTGGCTATATCCAGTGATTCAGAGTTCATCGTATCGGGAAGTGCAGATTATACGGTGAGACTATGGGACGTCAAGACAGGTACCTGTAAGACCATGAGTGGTCACACTAATTAGGTATCATCTGTGGCTATATCCAGTGATTCAGAGTTCATCGTATCGGGAAGTGCAGATTATACGGTGAGACTATGGGACGTCAAGACAGGTACCTGTAAGACCATGAGTGGTCACACTAATGTTGTATCAGCTGTGGCTATATCCAGTGATTCAGAGTTCATCGTATCGGGAAGTGCAGATTATACGGTGAGACTATGGGACGTCAAGACAGGTACCTGTAAGACCATGAGTGGTCACATTAATGTTGTATATGCTGTGGCTATATCCAGTAATTCAGAGTTCATCGTATCGGGAAGTTATGATTAGACGGTGAGACTATGGGACGTCAAGACAGGTACCTGTAAGACCATGAGTGGTCACACATTAGGTATCAGCTGTGGCTATATCCAGTGATTCAGAGTTCATCGTATCGGGAAGTTATGATTATACGGTGAGACTATGGGACGTCAAGACAGGTACCTGTAAGACCATGAGTGGTCACACTAATGTTGTATATGTTGTGGCTATATCCAGTGATTCAGAGTTAATCGTATCGGGAAGTAGAGATTATACGGTGAGACTATGGGACGTCAAGACAGGTACCTGTAAGACCATGAGTGGTCACACTAATTAGGTATCATCTGTGGCTATATCCAGTGATTCAGAGTTCATCGTATCGGGAAGTGCAGATTATACGGTGAGACTATGGGACGTCAAGACAGGTACCTGTAAGACCATGAGTGGTCACACTAATTAGGTATCATCTGTGGCTATATCCAGTGATTCAGAGTTCATCGTATCGGGAAGTTATGATTATACGGTGAGACTATGGGACGTCAAGACAGGTACCTGTAAGACCATGAGTGGTCACATTAATGTTGTATATGCTGTGGCTATATCCAGTAATTCAGAGTTCATCGTATCGGGAAGTTATGATTAGACGGTGAGACTATGGGACGTCAAGACAGGTACCTGTAAGACCATGAGTGGTCACACATTAGGTATCAGCTGTGGCTATATCCAGTAATTCAGAGTTCATCGTATCGGGAAGTTATGATTATACGGTGAGACTATGGGACGTCAAGACAGGTACCTGTAAGACCATGAGTGGTCAAACTAATGTTGTATATGTTGTGGCTATATCCAGTGATTCAGAGTTAATCGTATCGGGAAGTAGAGATTATACGGTGAGACTATGGGACGTCAAGACAGGTACCTGTAAGACCATGAGTGGTCACACTAATTAGGTATGATCTGTGGCTATATCCAGTGATTCAGAGTTCATCGTATCGGAAAGTGCAGATTATACGGTGAGACTATGGGACGTCAAGACAGGTACCTGTAAGACCATGAGTGGTCACATTAATGTTGTATATGCTGTGGCTATATCCAGTGATTCAGAGTTCATCGTATCGGGAAGTAGAGATTATACGGTGAGACTATGGGACGTCAAGACAGGTACCTGTAAGACCATGAGTGGTCACACTAATGTTGTATATGCTGTGGCTATATCCAGTGATTCAGAGTTCATCGTATCGGGAAGTGCAGATTATACGGTGAGACTATGGGACGTCAAGACAGGTACCTGTAAGACCATGAGTGGTCCCACTATTTATGTATCATCTGTGGCTATATCCAGTGATTCAGAGTTCATCGTATCGGGAAGTAGAGATTATACGGTGAGACTATGGGACGTCAAGACAGGTACCTGTAAGACCATGAGTGGTCACACTAATGTTGTATCATCTGTGGCTATATCCAGTGATTCAGAGTTCATCGTATCGGGAAGTGCAGATTATACGGTGAGACTATGGGACATCAAGACAGGTACCTGTAAGACCATGAGTGGTCACACTAATTAGGTATGATCTGTGGCTATATCCAGTGATTCAGAGTTCATCGTATCGGGAAGTGCAGATTATACGGTGAGACTATGGGACGTCAAGACAGGTACCTGTAAGACCATGAGTGGTCACATTAATGTTGTATATGCTGTGGCTATATCCAGTGATTCAGAGTTCATCGTATCGGGAAGTAGAGATTATACGGTGAGACTATGGGACGTCAAGACAGGTACCTGTAAGACCATGAGTGGTCACACTAATTAGGTATCATCTGTGGCTATATCCAGTGATTCAGAGTTCATCGTATCGGGAAGTGCAGATTATACGGTGAGACTATGGGACGTCAAGACAGGTACCTGTAAGACCATGAGTGGTCACATTAATGTTGTATTATCTGTGGCTATATCCAGTGATTCAGAGTTCATCGTATCGGGAAGTGCAGATTATACGGTGAGACTATGGGACGTCAAGACAGGTACCTGTAAGACCATGAGTGGTCACATTAATGTTTTATATGCTGTGGCTATATCCAGTGATTCAGAGTTCATCGTATCGGGAAGTAGAGATTATACGGTGAGACTATGGGACGTCAAGACAGGTACCTGTAAGACCATGAGTGGTCACACTAATGTTGTATATGCTGTGGCTATATCCAGTGATTCAGAGTTCATCGTATCGGGAAGTGCAGATTATACGGTGAGACTATGGGACGTCAAGACAGGTACCTGTAAGACCATGAGTGGTCACACTATTTATATATCATCTGTGGCTATATCCAGTGATTCAGAGTTCATCGTATCGGGAAGTGTAGATTATACGGTGAGACTATGGGACGTCAAGACAGGTACCTGTAAGACCATGAGTGGTCCCACTATTTATGTATCATCTGTGGCTATATCCAGTGATTCAGAGTTCATCGTATCGGGAAGTGCAGATTATACGGTGAGACTATGGGACGTCAAGACAGGTACCTGTAAGACCATGAGTGGTCACACTAATGTTGTATCAGCTGTGGCTATATCCAGTGATTCAGAGTTCATCGTATCGGGAAGTGCAGATTATACGGTGAGACTATGGGACGTCAAGACAGGTACCTGTAAGACCATGAGTGGTCACACTAATTAGGTATGATCTGTGGCTATATCCAGTGATTCAGAGTTCATCGTATCGGGAAGTGCAGATTATACGGTGAGACTATGGGACGTCAAGACAGGTACCTGTAAGACCATGAGTGGTCACATTAATTAGGTATGATCTGTGGCTATATCCAGTGATTCAGAGTTCATCGTATCGGGAAGTGCAGATTATACGGTGAGACTATGGGACGTCAAGACAGGTACCTGTAAGACCATGAGTGGTCACATTAATGTTTTATATGCTGTGGCTATATCCAGTGATTCAGAGTTCATCGTATCGGGAAGTAGAGATTATACGGTGAGACTATGGGACGTCAAGACAGGTACCTGTAAGACCATGAGTGGTCACACTAATGTTGTATATGCTGTGGCTATATCCAGTGATTCAGAGTTCATCGTATCGGGAAGTGCAGATTATACGGTGAGACTATGGGACGTCAAGACAGGTACCTGTAAGACCATGAGTGGTCACACTATTTATATATCATCTGTGGCTATATCCAGTGATTCAGAGTTCATCGTATCGGGAAGTGTAGATTATACGGTGAGACTATGGGACGTCAAGACAGGTACCTGTAAGACCATGAGTGGTCCCACTATTTATGTATCATCTGTGGCTATATCCAGTGATTCAGAGTTCATCGTATCGGGAAGTGCAGATTATACGGTGAGACTATGGGACGTCAAGACAGGTACCTGTAAGACCATGAGTGGTCACACTAATGTTGTATCAGCTGTGGCTATATCCAGTGATTCAGAGTTCATCGTATCGGGAAGTGCAGATTATACGGTGAGACTATGGGACGTCAAGACAGGTACCTGTAAGACCATGAGTGGTCACACTAATTAGGTATGATCTGTGGCTATATCCAGTGATTCAGAGTTCATCGTATCGGGAAGTGCAGATTATACGGTGAGACTATGGGACGTCAAGACAGGTACCTGTAAGACCATGAGTGGTCACATTAATTAGGTATGATCTGTGGCTATATCCAGTGATTCAGAGTTCATCGTATCGGGAAGTGCAGATTATACGGTGAGACTATGGGACGTCAAGACAGGTACCTGTAAGACCATGAGTGGTCACATTAATGTTGTATATGCTGTGGCTATATCCAGTGATTCAGAGTTCATCGTATCGGGAAGTAGAGATTATACGGTGAGACTATGGGACGTCAAGACAGGTACCTGTAAGACCATGAGTGGTCACATTAATGTTGTATATGCTGTGGCTATATCCAGTGATTCAGAGTTCATCGTATCGGGAAGTGCAGATTATACGGTGAGACTATGGGACGTCAAGACAGGTACCTGTAAGACCATGAGTGGTCACACTAATGTTGTATCAGCTGTGGCTATATCCAGTGATTCAGAGTTCATCGTATCGGGAAGTGCAGATTATACGGTGAGACTATGGGACGTCAAGACAGGTACCTGTAAGACCATGAGTGGTCACACTAATTAGGTATCATCTGTGGCTATATCCAGTGATTCAGAGTTCATCGTATCGGGAAGTGCAGATTATACGGTGAGACTATGGGACGTCAAGACAGGTACCTGTAAGACCATGAGTGGTCACACTAATGTTGTATCAGCTGTGGCTATATCCAGTGATTCAGAGTTCATCGTATCGGGAAGTGCAGATTATACGGTGAGACTATGGGACGTCAAGACAGGTACCTGTAAGACCATGAGTGGTCACATTAATGTTGTATATGCTGTGGCTATATCCAGTAATTCAGAGTTCATCGTATCGGGAAGTTATGATTAGACGGTGAGACTATGGGACGTCAAGACAGGTACCTGTAAGACCATGAGTGGTCACACATTAGGTATCAGCTGTGGCTATATCCAGTAATTCAGAGTTCATCGTATCGGGAAGTTATGATTATACGGTGAGACTATGGGACGTCAAGACAGGTACCTGTAAGACCATGAGTGGTCCCACTATTTATGTATCATCTGTGGCTATATCCAGTGATTCAGAGTTAATCGTATCGGGAAGTAGAGATTATACGGTGAGACTATGGGACGTCAAGACAGGTACCTGTAAGACCATGAGTGGTCACACTAATTAGGTATCATCTGTGGCTATATCCAGTAATTCAGAGTTCATCGTATCGGGAAGTGCAGATTATACGGTGAGACTATGGGACGTCAAGACAGGTACCTGTAAGACCATGAGTGGTCACACTAATGTTGTATCAGCTGTGGCTATATCCAGTAATTCAGAGTTCATCGTATCGGGAAGTGCAGATTATACGGTGAGACTATGGGACGTCAAGACAGGTACCTGTAAGACCATGAGTGGTCACATTAATGTTGTATATGCTGTGGCTATATCCAGTAATTCAGAGTTCATCGTATCGGGAAGTTATGATTAGACGGTGAGACTATGGGACGTCAAGACAGGTACCTGTAAGACCATGAGTGGTCACACATTAGGTATCAGCTGTGGCTATATCCAGTAATTCAGAGTTCATCGTATCGGGAAGTTATGATTATACGGTGAGACTATGGGACGTCAAGACAGGTACCTGTAAGACCATGAGTGGTCACACTAATGTTGTATATGTTGTGGCTATATCCAGTGATTCAGAGTTAATCGTATCGGGAAGTAGAGATTATACGGTGAGACTATGGGACGTCAAGACAGGTACCTGTAAGACCATGAGTGGTCACACTAATTAGGTATGATCTGTGGCTATATCCAGTGATTCAGAGTTCATCGTATCGGGAAGTGCAGATTATACGGTGAGACTATGGGACGTCAAGACAGGTACCTGTAAGACCATGAGTGGTCACATTAATGTTGTATATGCTGTGGCTATATCCAGTGATTCAGAGTTCATCGTATCGGGAAGTAGAGATTATACGGTGAGACTATGGGACGTCAAGACAGGTACCTGTAAGACCATGAGTGGTCACACTAATGTTGTATATGCTGTGGCTATATCCAGTGATTCAGAGTTCATCGTATCGGGAAGTGCAGATTATACGGTGAGACTATGGGACGTCAAGACAGGTACCTGTAAGACCATGAGTGGTCCCACTATTTATGTATCATCTGTGGCTATATCCAGTGATTCAGAGTTCATCGTATCGGGAAGTGCAGATTATACGGTGAGACTATGGGACATCAAGACAGGTACCTGTAAGACCATGAGTGGTCACACTAATGTTGTATATGCTGTGGCTATATCCAGTGATTCAGAGTTCATCGTATCGGGAAGTGCAGATTATACGGTGAGACTATGGGACGTCAAGACAGGTACCTGTAAGACCATGAGTGGTCACACTAATGTTGTATCATCTGTGGCTATATCCAGTGATTCAGAGTTCATCGTATCGGGAAGTGCAGATTATACGGTGAGACTATGGGACATCAAGACAGGTACCTGTAAGACCATGAGTGGTCACATTAATTAGGTATGATCTGTGGCTATATCCAGTGATTCAGAGTTCATCGTATCGGGAAGTGCAGATTATACGGTGAGACTATGGGACGTCAAGACAGGTACCTGTAAGACCATGAGTGGTCACATTAATGTTGTATATGCTGTGGCTATATCCAGTGATTCAGAGTTCATCGTATCGGGAAGTTATGATTATACGGTGAGACTATGGGACGTCAAGACAGGTACCTGTAAGACCATGAGTGGTCACATTAATGTTGTATATGCTGTGGCTATATCCAGTAATTCAGAGTTCATCGTATCGGGAAGTAGAGATTATACGGTGAGACTATGGGACGTCAAGACAGGTACCTGTAAGACCATGAGTGGTCACACTAATGTTGTATATGCTGTGGCTATATCCAGTGATTCAGAGTTCATCGTATCGGGAAGTGCAGATTATACGGTGAGACTATGGGACGTCAAGACAGGTACCTGTAAGACCATGAGTGGTCCCACTATTTATGTATCATCTGTGGCTATATCCAGTGATTCAGAGTTCATCGTATCGGGAAGTGCAGATTATACGGTGAGACTATGGGACATCAAGACAGGTACCTGTAAGACCATGAGTGGTCACACTAATGTTGTATATGCTGTGGCTATATCCAGTGATTCAGAGTTCATCGTATCGGGAAGTGCAGATTATACGGTGAGACTATGGGACGTCAAGACAGGTACCTGTAAGACCATGAGTGGTCACACTAATGTTGTATCATCTGTGGCTATATCCAGTGATTCAGAGTTCATCGTATCGGGAAGTGCAGATTATACGGTGAGACTATGGGACATCAAGACAGGTACCTGTAAGACCATGAGTGGTCACATTAATTAGGTATGATCTGTGGCTATATCCAGTGATTCAGAGTTCATCGTATCGGGAAGTGCAGATTATACGGTGAGACTATGGGACGTCAAGACAGGTACCTGTAAGACCATGAGTGGTCACATTAATGTTGTATATGCTGTGGCTATATCCAGTGATTCAGAGTTCATCGTATCGGGAAGTTATGATTATACGGTGAGACTATGGGACGTCAAGACAGGTACCTGTAAGACCATGAGTGGTCACATTAATGTTGTATATGCTGTGGCTATATCCAGTAATTCAGAGTTCATCGTATCGGGAAGTTATGATTAGACGGTGAGACTATGGGACGTCAAGACAGGTACCTGTAAGACCATGAGTGGTCACACATTAGGTATCAGCTGTGGCTATATCCAGTAATTCAGAGTTCATCGTATCGGGAAGTTATGATTATACGGTGAGACTATGGGACGTCAAGACAGGTACCTGTAAGACCATGAGTGGTCACACTAATGTTGTATATGTTGTGGCTATATCCAGTGATTCAGAGTTAATCGTATCGGGAAGTAGAGATTATACGGTGAGACTATGGGACGTCAAGACAGGTACCTGTAAGACCATGAGTGGTCACACTAATTAGGTATGATCTGTGGCTATATCCAGTGATTCAGAGTTCATCGTATCGGGAAGTGCAGATTATACGGTGAGACTATGGGACGTCAAGACAGGTACCTGTAAGACCATGAGTGGTCACACTAATTAGGTATCATCTGTGGCTATATCCAGTAATTCAGAGTTCATCGTATCGGGAAGTGCAGATTATACGGTGAGACTATGGGACGTCAAGACAGGTACCTGTAAGACCATGAGTGGTCACACTAATGTTGTATCAGCTGTGGCTATATCCAGTAATTCAGAGTTCATCGTATCGGGAAGTGCAGATTATACGGTGAGACTATGGGACGTCAAGACAGGTACCTGTAAGACCATGAGTGGTCACATTAATGTTGTATATGCTGTGGCTATATCCAGTAATTCAGAGTTCATCGTATCGGGAAGTTATGATTAGACGGTGAGACTATGGGACGTCAAGACAGGTACCTGTAAGACCATGAGTGGTCACACATTAGGTATCAGCTGTGGCTATATCCAGTAATTCAGAGTTCATCGTATCGGGAAGTTATGATTATACGGTGAGACTATGGGACGTCAAGACAGGTACCTGTAAGACCATGAGTGGTCACACTAATGTTGTATATGTTGTGGCTATATCCAGTGATTCAGAGTTAATCGTATCGGGAAGTAGAGATTATACGGTGAGACTATGGGACGTCAAGACAGGTACCTGTAAGACCATGAGTGGTCACACTAATTAGGTATGATCTGTGGCTATATCCAGTGATTCAGAGTTCATCGTATCGGGAAGTGCAGATTATACGGTGAGACTATGGGACGTCAAGACAGGTACCTGTAAGACCATGAGTGGTCACATTAATGTTGTATATGCTGTGGCTATATCCAGTGATTCAGAGTTCATCGTATCGGGAAGTAGAGATTATACGGTGAGACTATGGGACGTCAAGACAGGTACCTGTAAGACCATGAGTGGTCACACTAATGTTGTATATGCTGTGGCTATATCCAGTGATTCAGAGTTCATCGTATCGGGAAGTGCAGATTATACGGTGAGACTATGGGACGTCAAGACAGGTACCTGTAAGACCATGAGTGGTCCCACTATTTATGTATCATCTGTGGCTATATCCAGTGATTCAGAGTTCATCGTATCGGGAAGTGCAGATTATACGGTGAGACTATGGGACATCAAGACAGGTACCTGTAAGACCATGAGTGGTCACACTAATGTTGTATATGCTGTGGCTATATCCAGTGATTCAGAGTTCATCGTATCGGGAAGTGCAGATTATACGGTGAGACTATGGGACGTCAAGACAGGTACCTGTAAGACCATGAGTGGTCACACTAATGTTGTATCATCTGTGGCTATATCCAGTGATTCAGAGTTCATCGTATCGGGAAGTGCAGATTATACGGTGAGACTATGGGACATCAAGACAGGTACCTGTAAGACCATGAGTGGTCACATTAATTAGGTATGATCTGTGGCTATATCCAGTGATTCAGAGTTCATCGTATCGGGAAGTGCAGATTATACGGTGAGACTATGGGACGTCAAGACAGGTACCTGTAAGACCATGAGTGGTCACATTAATGTTGTATATGCTGTGGCTATATCCAGTGATTCAGAGTTCATCGTATCGGGAAGTTATGATTATACGGTGAGACTATGGGACGTCAAGACAGGTACCTGTAAGACCATGAGTGGTCACATTAATGTTGTATATGCTGTGGCTATATCCAGTAATTCAGAGTTCATCGTATCGGGAAGTTATGATTAGACGGTGAGACTATGGGACGTCAAGACAGGTACCTGTAAGACCATGAGTGGTCACACATTAGGTATCAGCTGTGGCTATATCCAGTAATTCAGAGTTCATCGTATCGGGAAGTTATGATTATACGGTGAGACTATGGGACGTCAAGACAGGTACCTGTAAGACCATGAGTGGTCACACTAATGTTGTATATGTTGTGGCTATATCCAGTGATTCAGAGTTAATCGTATCGGGAAGTAGAGATTATACGGTGAGACTATGGGACGTCAAGACAGGTACCTGTAAGACCATGAGTGGTCACACTAATTAGGTATGATCTGTGGCTATATCCAGTGATTCAGAGTTCATCGTATCGGGAAGTGCAGATTATACGGTGAGACTATGGGACATCAAGACAGGTACCTGTAAGACCATGAGTGGTCACACTAATTAGGTATGATCTGTGGCTATATCCAGTGATTCAGAGTTCATCGTATCGGGAAGTTATGATTATACGGTGAGACTATGGGACGTCAAGACAGGTACCTGTAAGACCATGAGTGGTCACACTAATTAGGTATCATCTGTGGCTATATCCAGTAATTCAGAGTTCATCGTATCGGGAAGTGCAGATTATACGGTGAGACTATGGGACGTCAAGACAGGTACCTGTAAGACCATGAGTGGTCACACTAATTAGGTATGATCTGTGGCTATATCCAGTGATTCAGAGTTCATCGTATCGGGAAGTGCAGATTATACGGTGAGACTATGGGACGTCAAGACAGGTACCTTTAAGACCATGAGTGGTCACACTAATTAGGTATCATCTGTGGCTATATCCAGTGATTCAGAGTTCATCGTATCGGGAAGTGTAGATTATACGGTGAGACTATGGGACGTCAAGACAGGTACCTTTAAGACCATGAGTGGTCACACTAATTAGGTATCATCTGTGGCTATATCCAGTGATTCAGAGTTCATCGTATCGGGAAGTGCAGATTATACGGTGAGACTATGGGACGTCAAGACAGGTACCTGTAAGACCATGAGTGGTCACACTAATGTTGTATATGCTGTGGCTATATCCAGTGATTCAGAGTTCATCGTATCGGGAAGTGCAGATTATACGGTGAGACTATGGGACGTCAAGACAGGTACCTGTAAGACCATGAGTGGTCACACTAATGTTGTATCATCTGTGGCTATATCCAGTGATTCAGAGTTCATCGTATCGGGAAGTGCAGATTATACGGTGAGACTATGGGACATCAAGACAGGTACCTGTAAGACCATGAGTGGTCACATTAATTAGGTATGATCTGTGGCTATATCCAGTGATTCAGAGTTCATCGTATCGGGAAGTGCAGATTATACGGTGAGACTATGGGACGTCAAGACAGGTACCTGTAAGACCATGAGTGGTCACACTAATTAGGTATGATCTGTGGCTATATCCAGTGATTCAGAGTTCATCGTATCGGGAAGTGCAGATTATACGGTGAGACTATGGGACGTCAAGACAGGTACCTGTAAGACCATGAGTGGTCACACTAATTAGGTATGATCTGTGGCTATATCCAGTGATTCAGAGTTCATCGTATCGGGAAGTGCAGATTATACGGTGAGACTATGGGACGTCAAGACAGGTACCTGTAAGACCATGAGTGGTCACATTAATGTTGTATATGCTGTGGCTATATCCAGTGATTCAGAGTTCATCGTATCGGGAAGTGCAGATTATACGGTGAGACTATGGGACGTCAAGACAGGTACCTTTAAGACCATGAGTGGTCACACTAATTAGGTATCATCTGTGGCTATATCCAGTGATTCAGAGTTCATCGTATCGGGAAGTGTAGATTATACGGTGAGACTATGGGACGTCAAGACAGGTACCTTTAAGACCATGAGTGGTCACACTAATTAGGTATCATCTGTGGCTATATCCAGTGATTCAGAGTTCATCGTATCGGGAAGTGCAGATTATACGGTGAGACTATGGGACGTCAAGACAGGTACCTGTAAGACCATGAGTGGTCACACTAATGTTGTATATGCTGTGGCTATATCCAGTGATTCAGAGTTCATCGTATCGGGAAGTGCAGATTATACGGTGAGACTATGGGACGTCAAGACAGGTACCTGTAAGACCATGAGTGGTCACACTAATGTTGTATCATCTGTGGCTATATCCAGTGATTCAGAGTTCATCGTATCGGGAAGTGCAGATTATACGGTGAGACTATGGGACATCAAGACAGGTACCTGTAAGACCATGAGTGGTCACATTAATTAGGTATGATCTGTGGCTATATCCAGTGATTCAGAGTTCATCGTATCGGGAAGTGCAGATTATACGGTGAGACTATGGGACGTCAAGACAGGTACCTGTAAGACCATGAGTGGTCACACTAATTAGGTATCATCTGTGGCTATATCCAGTGATTCAGAGTTCATCGTATCGGGAAGTTATGATTATACGGTGAGACTATGGGACGTCAAGACAGGTACCTGTAATACCATGAGTGGTCACACTAATGTTGTATATGTTGTGGCTATATCCAGTGATTCAGAGTTAATCGTATCGGGAAGTGCAGATTATACGGTGAGACTATGGGACGTCAAGACAGGTACCTGTAAGACCATGAGTGGTCACACTAATTAGGTATGATCTGTGGCTATATCCAGTGATTCAGAGTTCATCGTATCGGGAAGTGCAGATTATACGGTGAGACTATGGGACGTCAAGACAGGTACCTGTAAGACCATGAGTGGTCACACTAATTAGGTATGATCTGTGGCTATATCCAGTGATTCAGAGTTCATCGTATCGGGAAGTGCAGATTATACGGTGAGACTATGGGACGTCAAGACAGGTACCTGTAAGACCATGAGTGGTCACATTAATGTTGTATATGCTGTGGCTATATCCAGTGATTCAGAGTTCATCGTATCGGGAAGTAGAGATTATACGGTGAGACTATGGGACGTCAAGACAGGTACCTGTAAGACCATGAGTGGTCACACTAATTAGGTATCATCTGTGGCTATATCCAGTGATTCAGAGTTCATCGTATCGGGAAGTGCAGATTATACGGTGAGACTATGGGACGTCAAGACAGGTACCTGTAAGACCATGAGTGGTCACACTAATGTTGTATCAGCTGTGGCTATATCCAGTGATTCAGAGTTCATCGTATCGGGAAGTGCAGATTATACGGTGAGACTATGGGACGTCAAGACAGGTACCTGTAAGACCATGAGTGGTCACATTAATGTTGTATTATCTGTGGCTATATCCAGTGATTCAGAGTTCATCGTATCGGGAAGTGCAGATTATACGGTGAGACTATGGGACGTCAAGACAGGTACCTGTAAGACCATGAGTGGTCACATTAATGTTGTATATGCTGTGGCTATATCCAGTGATTCAGAGTTCATCGTATCGGGAAGTAGAGATTATACGGTGAGACTATGGGACGTCAAGACAGGTACCTGTAAGACCATGAGTGGTCACACTAATGTTGTATATGTTGTGGCTATATCCAGTGATTCAGAGTTAATCGTATCGGGAAGTAGAGATTATACGGTGAGACTATGGGACGTCAAGACAGGTACCTGTAAGACCATGAGTGGTCACACTATTTATGTATCATCTGTGGCTATATCCAGTGATTCAGAGTTCATCGTATCGGGAAGTGCAGATTATACGGTGAGACTATGGGACGTCAAGACAGGTACCTGTAAGACCATGAGTGGTCACACTAATTAGGTATGATCTGTGGCTATATCCAGTGATTCAGAGTTCATCGTATCGGGAAGTTATGATTATACGGTGAGACTATGGGACGTCAAGACAGGTACCTGTAAGACCATGAGTGGTCACACTAATTAGGTATCATCTGTGGCTATATCCAGTGATTCAGAGTTCATCGTATCGGGAAGTGCAGATTATACGGTGAGACTATGGGACGTCAAGACAGGTACCTGTAAGACCATGAGTGGTCACACTAATTAGGTATGATCTGTGGCTATATCCAGTAATTCAGAGTTCATCGTATCGGGAAGTGCAGATTATACGGTGAGACTATGGGACGTCAAGACAGGTACCTGTAAGACCATGAGTGGTCACACTAATTAGGTATGATCTGTGGCTATATCCAGTGATTCAGAGTTCATCGTATCGGGAAGTGTAGATTATACGGTGAGACTATGGGACGTCAAGACAGGTACCTGTAAGACCATGAGTGGTCACACTAATTAGGTATCATCTGTGGCTATATCCAGTGATTCAGAGTTCATCGTATCGGGAAGTGTAGATTATACGGTGAGACTATGGGACGTCAAGACAGGTACCTGTAAGACCATGAGTGGTCACACTAATGTTGTATCAGCTGTGGCTATATCCAGTGATTCAGAGTTCATCGTATCGGGAAGTGCAGATTATACGGTGAGACTATGGGACGTCAAGACAGGTACCTGTAAGACCATGAGTGGTCACACTAATGTTGTATATGTTGTGGCTATATCCAGTGATTCAGAGTTCATCGTATCGGGAAGTGCAGATTATACGGTGAGACTATGGGACGTCAAGACAGGTACCTGTAAGACCATGAGTGGTCACATTAATGTTGTATATGCTGTGGCTATATCCAGTGATTCAGAGTTCATCGTATCGGGAAGTAGAGATTATACGGTGAGACTATGGGACGTCAAGACAGGTACCTGTAAGACCATGAGTGGTCACACTAATGTTGTATATGCTGTGGCTATATCCAGTGATTCAGAGTTCATCGTATCGGGAAGTGCAGATTATACGGTGAGACTATGGGACGTCAAGACAGGTACCTGTAAGACCATGAGTGGTCACACTAATTAGGTATCATCTATGGCTATATCCAGTGATTCAGAGTTCATCGTATCGGGAAGTGCAGATTATACGGTGAGACTATGGGACGTCAAGACAGGTACCTGTAAGACCATGAGTGGTCACACTAATTAGGTATGATCTGTGGCTATATCCAGTAATTCAGAGTTCATCGTATCGGAAAGTGCAGATTATACGGTGAGACTATGGGACGTCAAGACAGGTACCTGTAAGACCATGAGTGGTCACACTAATTAGGTATGATCTGTGGCTATATCCAGTGATTCAGAGTTCATCGTATCGGGAAGTGCAGATTATACGGTGAGACTATGGGACGTCAAGACAGGTACCTGTAAGACCATGAGTGGTCACACTAATTAGGTATCATCTGTGGCTATATCCAGTGATTCAGAGTTCATCGTATCGGGAAGTTATGATTATACGGTGAGACTATGGGACGTCAAGACAGGTACCTGTAAGACCATGAGTGGTCACACTAATTAGGTATGATCTGTGGCTATATCCAGTGATTCAGAGTTCATCGTATCGGGAAGTGCAGATTATACGGTGAGACTATGGGACGTCAAGACAGGTACCTGTAAGACCATGAGTGGTCACACTAATTAGGTATGATCTGTGGCTATATCCAGTAATTCAGAGTTCATCGTATCGGGAAGTGCAGATTATACGGTGAGACTATGGGACGTCAAGACAGGTACCTGTAAGACCATGAGTGGTCACACTAATGTTGTATATGTTGTGGCTATATCCAGTGATTCAGAGTTAATCGTATCGGGAAGTAGAGATTATACGGTGAGACTATGGGACGTCAAGACAGGTACCTGTAAGACCATGAGTGGTCACACTAATTAGGTATGATCTGTGGCTATATCCAGTGATTCAGAGTTCATCGTATCGGGAAGTGCAGATTATACGGTGAGACTATGGGACGTCAAGACAGGTACCTGTAAGACCATGAGTGGTCACATTAATGTTGTATATGCTGTGGCTATATCCAGTGATTCAGAGTTCATCGTATCGGGAAGTAGAGATTATACGGTGAGACTATGGGACGTCAAGACAGGTACCTGTAAGACCATGAGTGGTCACATTAATGTTGTATATGCTGTGGCTATATCCAGTGATTCAGAGTTCATCGTATCGGGAAGTGCAGATTATACGGTGAGACTATGGGACGTCAAGACAGGTACCTGTAAGACCATGAGTGGTCACACTAATGTTGTATATGTTGTGGCTATATCCAGTGATTCAGAGTTCATCGTATCGGGAAGTAGAGATTATACGGTGAGACTATGGGACGTCAAGACAGGTACCTGTAAGACCATGAGTGGTCACACTAATTAGGTATGATCTGTGGCTATATCCAGTGATTCAGAGTTCATCGTATCGGGAAGTGCAGATTATACGGTGAGACTATGGGACGTCAAGACAGGTACCTGTAAGACCATGAGTGGTCACATTAATGTTGTATATGCTGTGGCTATATCCAGTGATTCAGAGTTCATCGTATCGGGAAGTGCAGATTATACGGTGAGACTATGGGACGTCAAGACAGGTACCTGTAAGACCATGAGTGGTCACACTAATTAGGTATCATCTGTGGCTATATCCAGTGATTCAGAGTTCATCGTATCGGGAAGTGTAGATTATACGGTGAGACTATGGGACGTCAAGACAGGTACCTGTAAGACCATGAGTGGTCACACTAATGTTGTATATGTTGTGGCTATATCCAGTGATTCAGAGTTAATCGTATCGGGAAGTGCAGATTATACGGTGAGACTATGGGACGTCAAGACAGGTACCTGTAAGACCATGAGTGGTCACACACATTATGTATTATCTGTGGCTATATCCAGTGATTCAGAGTTCATCGTATCGGGAAGTGCAGATTATACGGTGAGACTATGGGACGTCAAGACAGGTACCTGTAAGACCATGAGTGGTCACACTAATGTTGTATCATCTGTGGCTATATCCAGTAATTCAGAGTTCATCGTATCGGGAAGTGCAGATTATACGGTGAGACTATGGGACGTCAAGACAGGTACCTGTAAGACCATGAGTGGTCACACTAATGTTGTATCAGCTGTGGCTATATCCAGTAATTCAGAGTTCATCGTATCGGGAAGTGCAGATTATACGGTGAGACTATGGGACGTCAAGACAGGTACCTGTAAGACCATGAGTGGTCACATTAATGTTGTATATGCTGTGGCTATATCCAGTAATTCAGAGTTCATCGTATCGGGAAGTTATGATTAGACGGTGAGACTATGGGACGTCAAGACAGGTACCTGTAAGACCATGAGTGGTCACACATTAGGTATCAGCTGTGGCTATATCCAGTAATTCAGAGTTCATCGTATCGGGAAGTAGAGATTATACGGTGAGACTATGGGACGTCAAGACAGGTACCTGTAAGACCATGAGTGGTCACACTAATGTTGTATCAGCTGTGGCTATATCCAGTAATTCAGAGTTCATCGTATCGGGAAGTGCAGATTATACGGTGAGACTATGGGACGTCAAGACAGGTACCTGTAAGACCATGAGTGGTCACATTAATGTTGTATATGCTGTGGCTATATCCAGTAATTCAGAGTTCATCGTATCGGGAAGTTATGATTAGACGGTGAGACTATGGGACGTCAAGACAGGTACCTGTAAGACCATGAGTGGTCACACATTAGGTATCAGCTGTGGCTATATCCAGTAATTCAGAGTTCATCGTATCGGGAAGTAGAGATTATACGGTGAGACTATGGGACGTCAAGACAGGTACCTGTAAGACCATGAGTGGTCACATTAATGTTGTATATGCTGTGGCTATATCCAGTGATTCAGAGTTCATCGTATCGGGAAGTGCAGATTATACGGTGAGACTATGGGACGTCAAGACAGGTACCTGTAAGACCATGAGTGGTCACACTAATGTTGTATATGTTGTGGCTATATCCAGTGATTCAGAGTTCATCGTATCGGGAAGTTATGATTATACGGTGAGACTATGGGACGTCAAGACAGGTACCTGTAAGACCATGAGTGGTCACACTAATGTTGTATCAGCTGTGGCTATATCCAGTGATTCAGAGTTCATCGTATCGGGAAGTGCAGATTATACGGTGAGACTATGGGACGTCAAGACAGGTACCTGTAAGACCATGAGTGGTCACACTAATTAGGTATGATCTGTGGCTATATCCAGTGATTCAGAGTTCATCGTATCGGGAAGTGCAGATTATACGGTGAGACTATGGGACGTCAAGACAGGTACCTGTAAGACCATGAGTGGTCACACTAATTAGGTATGATCTGTGGCTATATCCAGTGATTCAGAGTTCATCGTATCGGGAAGTGCAGATTATACGGTGAGACTATGGGACATCAAGACAGGTACCTGTAAGACCATGAGTGGTCACACTAATTAGGTATGATCTGTGGCTATATCCAGTGATTCAGAGTTCATCGTATCGGGAAGTGCAGATTATACGGTGAGACTATGGGACGTCAAGACAGGTACCTGTAAGACCATGAGTGGTCACATTAATGTTGTATATGCTGTGGCTATATCCAGTGATTCAGAGTTCATCGTATCGGGAAGTGCAGATTATACGGTGAGACTATGGGACGTCAAGACAGGTACCTGTAAGACCATGAGTGGTCACATTAATGTTGTATATGCTGTGGCTATATCCAGTGATTCAGAGTTCATCGTATCGGGAAGTAGAGATTATACGGTGAGACTATGGGACGTCAAGACAGGTACCTGTAAGACCATGAGTGGTCACACATTAGGTATCAGCTGTGGCTATATCCAGTAATTCAGAGTTCATCGTATCGGGAAGTGCAGATTATACGGTGAGACTATGGGACGTCAAGACAGGTACCTGTAAGACCATGAGTGGTCACACTAATGTTGTATATGTTGTGGCTATATCCAGTGATTCAGAGTTCATCGTATCGGGAAGTTATGATTATACGGTGAGACTATGGGACGTCAAGACAGGTACCTGTAAGACCATGAGTGGTCACACTAATGTTGTATCAGCTGTGGCTATATCCAGTGATTCAGAGTTCATCGTATCGGGAAGTGCAGATTATACGGTGAGACTATGGGACGTCAAGACAGGTACCTGTAAGACCATGAGTGGTCACACTAATGTTGTATATGTTGTGGCTATATCCAGTGATTCAGAGTTAATCGTATCGGGAAGTGCAGATTATACGGTGAGACTATGGGACGTCAAGACAGGTACCTGTAAGACCATGAGTGGTCACACTAATTAGGTATGATCTGTGGCTATATCCAGTGATTCAGAGTTCATCGTATCGGGAAGTGCAGATTATACGGTGAGACTATGGGACGTCAAGACAGGTACCTGTAAGACCATGAGTGGTCACACTAATTAGGTATGATCTGTGGCTATATCCAGTAATTCAGAGTTCATCGTATCGGGAAGTGTAGATTATACGGTGAGACTATGGGACGTCAAGACAGGTACCTGTAAGACCATGAGTGGTCACACTAATTAGGTATCATCTGTGGCTATATCCAGTGATTCAGAGTTCATCGTATCGGGAAGTGCAGATTATACGGTGAGACTATGGGACGTCAAGACAGGTACCTGTAAGACCATGAGTGGTCACATTAATGTTGTATATGCTGTGGCTATATCCAGTGATTCAGAGTTCATCGTATCGGGAAGTGCAGATTATACGGTGAGACTATGGGACGTCAAGACAGGTACCTGTAAGACCATGAGTGGTCACATTAATGTTGTATATGCTGTGGCTATATCCAGTGATTCAGAGTTCATCGTATCGGGAAGTAGAGATTATACGGTGAGACTATGGGACGTCAAGACAGGTACCTGTAAGACCATGAGTGGTCACACTAATTAGGTATGATCTGTGGCTATATCCAGTGATTCAGAGTTCATCGTATCGGGAAGTGCAGATTATACGGTGAGACTATGGGACGTCAAGACAGGTACCTGTAAGACCATGAGTGGTCACACTAATTAGGTATGATCTGTGGCTATATCCAGTGATTCAGAGTTCATCGTATCGGGAAGTGCAGATTATACGGTGAGACTATGGGACGTCAAGACAGGTACCTGTAAGACCATGAGTGGTCACATTAATGTTGTATATGCTGTGGCTATATCCAGTGATTCAGAGTTCATCGTATCGGGAAGTAGAGATTATACGGTGAGACTATGGGACGTCAAGACAGGTACCTGTAAGACCATGAGTGGTCACACTAATTAGGTATGATCTGTGGCTATATCCAGTGATTCAGAGTTCATCGTATCGGGAAGTGCAGATTATACGGTGAGACTATGGGACGTCAAGACAGGTACCTGTAAGACCATGAGTGGTCACACTAATTAGGTATGATCTGTGGCTATAACCAGTAAGTCAGAGTTCATCGTATCGGGAAGTGTAGATTATACGGTGAGACTATGGGACGTCAAGACAGGTACCTGTAAGACCATGAGTGGTCACACTAATTAGGTATGATCTGTGGCTATATCCAGTGATTCAGAGTTCATCGTATCGGGAAGTGCAGATTATACGGTGAGACTATGGGACGTCAAGACAGGTACCTGTAAGACCATGAGTGGTCACACTAATTAGGTATGATCTGTGGCTATATCCAGTGATTCAGAGTTCATCGTATCGGGAAGTAGAGATTATACGGTGAGACTATGGGACGTCAAGACAGGTACCTGTAAGACCATGAGTGGTCACACATTAGGTATCAGCTGTGGCTATATCCAGTAATTCAGAGTTCATCGTATCGGGAAGTGCAGATTATACGGTGAGACTATGGGACGTCAAGACAGGTACCTGTAAGACCATGAGTGGTCACACTAATGTTGTATATGTTGTGGCTATATCCAGTGATTCAGAGTTCATCGTATCGGGAAGTTATGATTATACGGTGAGACTATGGGACGTCAAGACAGGTACCTGTAAGACCATGAGTGGTCACACTAATGTTGTATCAGCTGTGGCTATATCCAGTGATTCAGAGTTCATCGTATCGGGAAGTGCAGATTATACGGTGAGACTATGGGACGTCAAGACAGGTACCTGTAAGACCATGAGTGGTCACACTAATGTTGTATATGTTGTGGCTATATCCAGTGATTCAGAGTTAATCGTATCGGGAAGTGCAGATTATACGGTGAGACTATGGGACGTCAAGACAGGTACCTGTAAGACCATGAGTGGTCACACTAATGTTGTATATGTTGTGGCTATATCCAGTGATTCAGAGTTAATCGTATCGGGAAGTGCAGATTATACGGTGAGACTATGGGACGTCAAGACAGGTACCTGTAAGACCATGAGTGGTCACACTAATTAGGTATGATCTGTGGCTATATCCAGTAATTCAGAGTTCATCGTATCGGGAAGTGTAGATTATACGGTGAGACTATGGGACGTCAAGACAGGTACCTGTAAGACCATGAGTGGTCACACTAATTAGGTATCATCTGTGGCTATATCCAGTGATTCAGAGTTCATCGTATCGGGAAGTGCAGATTATACGGTGAGACTATGGGACGTCAAGACAGGTACCTGTAAGACCATGAGTGGTCACACTAATGTTGTATCATCTGTGGCTATATCCAGTAATTCAGAGTTCATCGTATCGGGAAGTGCAGATTATACGGTGAGACTATGGGACGTCAAGACAGGTACCTGTAAGACCATGAGTGGTCACACTAATGTTGTATCAGCTGTGGCTATATCCAGTAATTCAGAGTTCATCGTATCGGGAAGTGCAGATTATACGGTGAGACTATGGGACGTCAAGACAGGTACCTGTAAGACCATGAGTGGTCACATTAATGTTGTATATGCTGTGGCTATATCCAGTGATTCAGAGTTCATCGTATCGGGAAGTGCAGATTATACGGTGAGACTATGGGACGTCAAGACAGGTACCTGTAAGACCATGAGTGGTCACACTAATTAGGTATGATCTGTGGCTATATCCAGTGATTCAGAGTTCATCGTATCGGGAAGTGCAGATTATACGGTGAGACTATGGGACGTCAAGACAGGTACCTGTAAGACCATGAGTGGTCACATTAATGTTGTATATGCTGTGGCTATATCCAGTGATTCAGAGTTCATCGTATCGGGAAGTAGAGATTATACGGTGAGACTATGGGACGTCAAGACAGGTACCTGTAAGACCATGAGTGGTCACACTAATTAGGTATGATCTGTGGCTATATCCAGTGATTCAGAGTTCATCGTATCGGGAAGTGCAGATTATACGGTGAGACTATGGGACGTCAAGACAGGTACCTGTAAGACCATGAGTGGTCACACTAATTAGGTATGATCTGTGGCTATAACCAGTAAGTCAGAGTTCATCGTATCGGGAAGTGCAGATTATACGGTGAGACTATGGGACGTCAAGACAGGTACCTGTAAGACCATGAGTGGTCACATTAATGTTGTATATGCTGTGGCTATATCCAGTGATTCAGAGTTCATCGTATCGGGAAGTAGAGATTATACGGTGAGACTATGGGACGTCAAGACAGGTACCTGTAAGACCATGAGTGGTCACACATTAGGTATCAGCTGTGGCTATATCCAGTAATTCAGAGTTCATCGTATCGGGAAGTGCAGATTATACGGTGAGACTATGGGACGTCAAGACAGGTACCTGTAAGACCATGAGTGGTCACACTAATGTTGTATATGTTGTGGCTATATCCAGTGATTCAGAGTTCATCGTATCGGGAAGTTATGATTATACGGTGAGACTATGGGACGTCAAGACAGGTACCTGTAAGACCATGAGTGGTCACACTAATGTTGTATCAGCTGTGGCTATATCCAGTGATTCAGAGTTCATCGTATCGGGAAGTGCAGATTATACGGTGAGACTATGGGACGTCAAGACAGGTACCTGTAAGACCATGAGTGGTCACACTAATGTTGTATATGTTGTGGCTATATCCAGTGATTCAGAGTTAATCGTATCGGGAAGTGCAGATTATACGGTGAGACTATGGGACGTCAAGACAGGTACCTGTAAGACCATGAGTGGTCACACTAATTAGGTATGATCTGTGGCTATATCCAGTGATTCAGAGTTCATCGTATCGGGAAGTGCAGATTATACGGTGAGACTATGGGACGTCAAGACAGGTACCTGTAAGACCATGAGTGGTCACACTAATTAGGTATCATCTGTGGCTATATCCAGTGATTCAGAGTTCATCGTATCGGGAAGTTATGATTATACGGTGAGACTATGGGACGTCAAGACAGGTACCTGTAAGACCATGAGTGGTCACACTAATGTTGTATATGTTGTGGCTATATCCAGTGATTCAGAGTTAATCGTATCGGGAAGTGCAGATTATACGGTGAGACTATGGGACGTCAAGACAGGTACCTGTAAGACCATGAGTGGTCACACTAATTAGGTATGATCTGTGGCTATATCCAGTGATTCAGAGTTAATCGTATCGGGAAGTGCAGATTATACGGTGAGACTATGGGACGTCAAGACAGGTACCTGTAAGACCATGAGTGGTCACACACATTAGGTATGATCTGTGGCTATATCCAGTGATTCAGAGTTCATCGTATCGGGAAGTGCAGATTATACGGTGAGACTATGGGACGTCAAGACAGGTACCTGTAAGACCATGAGTGGTCACACTAATTAGGTATCATCTGTGGCTATATCCAGTGATTCAGAGTTCATCGTATCGGGAAGTGTAGATTAGACGGTGAGACTATGGGACGTCAAGACAGGTACCTGTAAGACCATGAGTGGTCACACTAATTAGGTATCATCTGTGGCTATATCCAGTGATTCAGAGTTCATCGTATCGGGAAGTGCAGATTATACGGTGAGACTATGGGACATCAAGACAGGTACCTGTAAGACCATGAGTGGTCACACTAATTAGGTATGATCTGTGGCTATATCCAGTGATTCAGAGTTCATCGTATCGGGAAGTGCAGATTATACGGTGAGACTATGGGACGTCAAGACAGGTACCTGTAAGACCATGAGTGGTCACATTAATGTTGTATATGCTGTGGCTATATCCAGTGATTCAGAGTTCATCGTATCGGGAAGTGCAGATTATACGGTGAGACTATGGGACGTCAAGACAGGTACCTGTAAGACCATGAGTGGTCACATTAATGTTGTATATGCTGTGGCTATATCCAGTGATTCAGAGTTCATCGTATCGGGAAGTAGAGATTATACGGTGAGACTATGGGACGTCAAGACAGGTACCTGTAAGACCATGAGTGGTCACATTAATGTTGTATATGCTGTGGCTATATCCAGTGATTCAGAGTTCATCGTATCGGGAAGTGCAGATTATACGGTGAGACTATGGGACGTCAAGACAGGTACCTGTAAGACCATGAGTGGTCACACTAATGTTGTATATGTTGTGGCTATATCCAGTGATTCAGAGTTCATCGTATCGGGAAGTTATGATTATACGGTGAGACTATGGGACGTCAAGACAGGTACCTGTAAGACCATGAGTGGTCACACTAATGTTGTATCAGCTGTGGCTATATCCAGTGATTCAGAGTTCATCGTATCGGGAAGTGCAGATTATACGGTGAGACTATGGGACGTCAAGACAGGTACCTGTAAGACCATGAGTGGTCACACTAATGTTGTATATGTTGTGGCTATATCCAGTGATTCAGAGTTAATCGTATCGGGAAGTGCAGATTATACGGTGAGACTATGGGACGTCAAGACAGGTACCTGTAAGACCATGAGTGGTCACACTAATTAGGTATGATCTGTGGCTATATCCAGTGATTCAGAGTTCATCGTATCGGGAAGTGCAGATTATACGGTGAGACTATGGGACGTCAAGACAGGTACCTGTAAGACCATGAGTGGTCACACTAATTAGGTATCATCTGTGGCTATATCCAGTGATTCAGAGTTCATCGTATCGGGAAGTTATGATTATACGGTGAGACTATGGGACGTCAAGACAGGTACCTGTAAGACCATGAGTGGTCACACTAATGTTGTATATGTTGTGGCTATATCCAGTGATTCAGAGTTAATCGTATCGGGAAGTGCAGATTATACGGTGAGACTATGGGACGTCAAGACAGGTACCTGTAAGACCATGAGTGGTCACACTAATTAGGTATGATCTGTGGCTATATCCAGTGATTCAGAGTTCATCGTATCGGGAAGTGCAGATTATACGGTGAGACTATGGGACGTCAAGACAGGTACCTGTAAGACCATGAGTGGTCACACTAATTAGGTATGATCTGTGGCTATATCCAGTGATTCAGAGTTCATCGTATCGGGAAGTGCAGATTATACGGTGAGACTATGGGACGTCAAGACAGGTACCTGTAAGACCATGAGTGGTCACATTAATGTTGTATATGCTGTGGCTATATCCAGTGATTCAGAGTTCATCGTATCGGGAAGTAGAGATTATACGGTGAGACTATGGGACGTCAAGACAGGTACCTGTAAGACCATGAGTGGTCACACTAATTAGGTATGATCTGTGGCTATATCCAGTGATTCAGAGTTCATCGTATCGGGAAGTGCAGATTATACGGTGAGACTATGGGACGTCAAGACAGGTACCTGTAAGACCATGAGTGGTCACACTAATTAGGTATGATCTGTGGCTATATCCAGTGATTCAGAGTTCATCGTATCGGGAAGTGCAGATTATACGGTGAGACTATGGGACGTCAAGACAGGTACCTGTAAGACCATGAGTGGTCACACTAATTAGGTATCATCTATGGCTATATCCAGTGATTCAGAGTTCATCGTATCGGGAAGTGCAGATTATACGGTGAGACTATGGGACGTCAAGACAGGTACCTGTAAGACCATGAGTGGTCACACTAATTAGGTATGATCTGTGGCTATATCCAGTGATTCAGAGTTCATCGTATCGGGAAGTGCAGATTATACGGTGAGACTATGGGACGTCAAGACAGGTACCTGTAAGACCATGAGTGGTCACACTAATTAGGTATGATCTGTGGCTATAACCAGTAAGTCAGAGTTCATCGTATCGGGAAGTGTAGATTATACGGTGAGACTATGGGACGTCAAGACAGGTACCTGTAAGACCATGAGTGGTCACACTAATTAGGTATGATCTGTGGCTATATCCAGTAATTCAGAGTTCATCGTATCGGGAAGTGCAGATTATACGGTGAGACTATGGGACGTCAAGACAGGTACCTGTAAGACCATGAGTGGTCACACTAATTAGGTATCATCTGTGGCTATATCCAGTGATTCAGAGTTCATCGTATCGGGAAGTGCAGATTATACGGTGAGACTATGGGACGTCAAGACAGGTACCTGTAAGACCATGAGTGGTCACACTAATGTTGTATCAGCTGTGGCTATATCCAGTGATTCAGAGTTAATCGTATCGGGAAGTAGAGATTATACGGTGAGACTATGGGACGTCAAGACAGGTACCTGTAAGACCATGAGTGGTCACACTAATTAGGTATGATCTGTGGCTATATCCAGTAATTCAGAGTTCATCGTATCGGGAAGTGCAGATTATACGGTGAGACTATGGGACGTCAAGACAGGTACCTGTAAGACCATGAGTGGTCACACTAATTAGGTATCATCTGTGGCTATATCCAGTGATTCAGAGTTCATCGTATCGGGAAGTGCAGATTATACGGTGAGACTATGGGACGTCAAGACAGGTACCTGTAAGACCATGAGTGGTCACACTAATTAGGTATCATCTGTGGCTATATCCAGTGATTCAGAGTTCATCGTATCGGGAAGTGCAGATTATACGGTGAGACTATGGGACGTCAAGACAGGTACCTGTAAGACCATGAGTGGTCACACTAATTAGGTATCATCTGTGGCTATATCCAGTGATTCAGAGTTCATCGTATCGGGAAGTGCAGATTATACGGTGAGACTATGGGACATCAAGACAGGTACCTGTAAGACCATGAGTGGTCACACTAATTAGGTATGATCTGTGGCTATATCCAGTGATTCAGAGTTCATCGTATCGGGAAGTGCAGATTATACGGTGAGACTATGGGACGTCAAGACAGGTACCTGTAAGACCATGAGTGGTCACACTAATTAGGTATGATCTGTGGCTATATCCAGTGATTCAGAGTTCATCGTATCGGGAAGTGCAGATTATACGGTGAGACTATGGGACATCAAGACAGGTACCTGTAAGACCATGAGTGGTCACACTAATTAGGTATCATCTGTGGCTATATCCAGTGATTCAGAGTTCATCGTATCGGGAAGTGTAGATTATACGGTGAGACTATGGGACGTCAAGACAGGTACCTGTAAGACCATGAGTGGTCACACTAATTAGGTATGATCTGTGGCTATATCCAGTGATTCAGAGTTCATCGTATCGGGAAGTGCAGATTATACTGTGAGACTATGGGACGTCAAGACAGGTACCTGTAAGACCATGAGTGGTCACACTAATTAGGTATGATCTGTGGCTATATCCAGTAATTCAGAGTTCATCGTATCGGGAAGTGTAGATTATACGGTGAGACTATGGGACGTCAAGACAGGTACCTGTAAGACCATGAGTGGTCACACTAATTAGGTATGATCTGTGGCTATATCCAGTGATTCAGAGTTCATCGTATCGGGAAGTTATGATTATACGGTGAGACTATGGGACGTCAAGACAGGTACCTGTAAGACCATGAGTGGTCACACTAATGTTGTATATGTTGTGGCTATATCCAGTGATTCAGAGTTCATCGTATCGGGAAGTGCAGATTATACGGTGAGACTATGGGACGTCAAGACAGGTACCTGTAAGACCATGAGTGGTCACACTAATGTTGTATATGTTGTGGCTATATCCAGTGATTCAGAGTTAATCGTATCGGGAAGTTATGATTAGACGGTGAGACTATGGGACGTCAAGACAGGTACCTGTAAGACCATGAGTGGTCACACATTAGGTATCAGCTGTGGCTATATCCAGTGATTCAGAGTTCATCGTATCGGGAAGTGCAGATTATACGGTGAGACTATGGGACGTCAAGACAGGTACCTGTAAGACCATGAGTGGTCACAT
Organism: Loxodes magnus; assembly: GCA_946699065.1. NCBI lineage: Eukaryota > Ciliophora > Karyorelictea > Loxodida > Loxodidae > Loxodes > Loxodes magnus. Next base: position 35,979 of record CAMPDV010003605.1, read on the forward strand.
TAATGTTGTATATGCTGTGGCTATATCCAGTAATTCAGAGTTCATCGTATCGGGAAGTTATGATTAGACGGTGAGACTATGGGACGTCAAGACAGGTACCTGTAAGACCATGAGTGGTCACACATTAGGTATCAGCTGTGGCTATATCCAGTAATTCAGAGTTCATCGTATCGGGAAGTAGAGATTATACGGTGAGACTATGGGACGTCAAGACAGGTACCTGTAAGACCATGAGTGGTCACATTAATGTTGTATATGCTGTGGCTATATCCAGTGATTCAGAGTTCATCGTATCGGGAAGTGCAGATTATACGGTGAGACTATGGGACGTCAAGACAGGTACCTGTAAGACCATGAGTGGTCACACTAATTAGGTATGATCTGTGGCTATATCCAGTGATTCAGAGTTCATCGTATCGGGAAGTGCAGATTATACGGTGAGACTATGGGACGTCAAGACAGGTACCTGTAAGACCATGAGTGGTCACACTAATTAGGTATGATCTGTGGCTATATCCAGTGATTCAGAGTTCATCGTATCGGGAAGTGCAGATTATACGGTGAGACTATGGGACGTCAAGACAGGTACCTGTAAGACCATGAGTGGTCACATTAATGTTGTATATGCTGTGGCTATATCCAGTGATTCAGAGTTCATCGTATCGGGAAGTAGAGATTATACGGTGAGACTATGGGACGTCAAGACAGGTACCTGTAAGACCATGAGTGGTCACACTAATTAGGTATGATCTGTGGCTATATCCAGTAAGTCAGAGTTCATCGTATCGGGAAGTGTAGATTATACGGTGAGACTATGGGACGTCAAGACAGGTACCTGTAAGACCATGAGTGGTCACACTAATTAGGTATCATCTGTGGCTATATCCAGTGATTCAGAGTTCATCGTATCGGGAAGTTATGATTATACGGTGAGACTATGGGACGTCAAGACAGGTACCTGTAAGACCATGAGTGGTCACACTAATGTTGTATCAGCTGTGGCTATATCCAGTGATTCAGAGTTCATCGTATCGGGAAGTGCAGATTATACGGTGAGACTATGGGACGTCAAGACAGGTACCTGTAAGACCATGAGTGGTCACACTAATGTTGTATATGTTGTGGCTATATCCAGTGATTCAGAGTTAATCGTATCGGGAAGTGCAGATTATACGGTGAGACTATGGGACGTCAAGACAGGTACCTGTAAGACCATGAGTGGTCACACTAATTAGGTATGATCTGTGGCTATATCCAGTGATTCAGAGTTCATCGTATCGGGAAGTTATGATTATACGGTGAGACTATGGGACGTCAAGACAGGTACCTGTAAGACCATGAGTGGTCACACTAATGTTGTATCAGCTGTGGCTATATCCAGTGATTCAGAGTTCATCGTATCGGGAAGTGCAGATTATACGGTGAGACTATGGGACGTCAAGACAGGTACCTGTAAGACCATGAGTGGTCACACTAATGTTGTATCAGCTGTGGCTATATCCAGTGATTCAGAGTTCATCGTATCGGGAAGTGCAGATTATACGGTGAGACTATGGGACGTCAAGACAGGTACCTGTAAGACCATGAGTGGTCACACACATTATGTATTATCTGTGGCTATATCCAGTGATTCAGAGTTCATCGTATCGGGAAGTAGAGATTATACGGTGAGACTATGGGACGTCAAGACAGGTACCTGTAAGACCATGAGTGGTCACACTAATTAGGTATGATCTGTGGCTATATCCAGTGATTCAGAGTTCATCGTATCGGGAAGTGCAGATTATACGGTGAGACTATGGGACGTCAAGACAGGTACCTGTAAGACCATGAGTGGTCACACTAATTAGGTATGATCTGTGGCTATATCCAGTGATTCAGAGTTCATCGTATCGGGAAGTGCAGATTATACGGTGAGACTATGGGACGTCAAGACAGGTACCTGTAAGACCATGAGTGGTCACATTAATGTTGTATATGCTGTGGCTATATCCAGTGATTCAGAGTTCATCGTATCGGGAAGTGCAGATTATACGGTGAGACTATGGGACGTCAAGACAGGTACCTGTAAGACCATGAGTGGTCACATTAATGTTGTATATGCTGTGGCTATATCCAGTGATTCAGAGTTCATCGTATCGGGAAGTAGAGATTATACGGTGAGACTATGGGACGTCAAGACAGGTACCTGTAAGACCATGAGTGGTCACATTAATGTTGTATATGCTGTGGCTATATCCAGTGATTCAGAGTTCATCGTATCGGGAAGTGCAGATTATACGGTGAGACTATGGGACGTCAAGACAGGTACCTGTAAGACCATGAGTGGTCACACTAATGTTGTATATGTTGTGGCTATATCCAGTGATTCAGAGTTAATCGTATCGGGAAGTGCAGATTATACGGTGAGACTATGGGACGTCAAGACAGTCCAGTGATTCAGAGTTCATCGTATCGGGAAGTTATGATTATACGGTGAGACTATGGGACGTCAAGACAGGTACCTGTAAGACCATGAGTGGTCACATTAATGTTGTATATGCTGTGGCTATATCCAGTGATTCAGAGTTCATCGTATCGGGAAGTGCAGATTATACGGTGAGACTATGGGACGTCAAGACAGGTACCTGTAAGACCATGAGTGGTCACACTAATGTTGTATATGTTGTGGCTATATCCAGTGATTCAGAGTTCATCGTATCGGGAAGTTATGATTATACGGTGAGACTATGGGACGTCAAGACAGGTACCTGTAAGACCATGAGTGGTCACACTAATGTTGTATCAGCTGTGGCTATATCCAGTGATTCAGAGTTCATCGTATCGGGAAGTGCAGATTATACGGTGAGACTATGGGACGTCAAGACAGGTACCTGTAAGACCATGAGTGGTCACACTAATTAGGTATGATCTGTGGCTATATCCAGTGATTCAGAGTTCATCGTATCGGGAAGTGCAGATTATACGGTGAGACTATGGGACGTCAAGACAGGTACCTGTAAGACCATGAGTGGTCACACTAATTAGGTATGATCTGTGGCTATATCCAGTGATTCAGAGTTCATCGTATCGGGAAGTGCAGATTATACGGTGAGACTATGGGACATCAAGACAGGTACCTGTAAGACCATGAGTGGTCACACTAATTAGGTATGATCTGTGGCTATATCCAGTGATTCAGAGTTCATCGTATCGGGAAGTGCAGATTATACGGTGAGACTATGGGACGTCAAGACAGGTACCTGTAAGACCATGAGTGGTCACATTAATGTTGTATATGCTGTGGCTATATCCAGTGATTCAGAGTTCATCGTATCGGGAAGTGCAGATTATACGGTGAGACTATGGGACGTCAAGACAGGTACCTGTAAGACCATGAGTGGTCACATTAATGTTGTATATGCTGTGGCTATATCCAGTGATTCAGAGTTCATCGTATCGGGAAGTAGAGATTATACGGTGAGACTATGGGACGTCAAGACAGGTACCTGTAAGACCATGAGTGGTCACACATTAGGTATCAGCTGTGGCTATATCCAGTAATTCAGAGTTCATCGTATCGGGAAGTGCAGATTATACGGTGAGACTATGGGACGTCAAGACAGGTACCTGTAAGACCATGAGTGGTCACACTAATGTTGTATATGTTGTGGCTATATCCAGTGATTCAGAGTTCATCGTATCGGGAAGTTATGATTATACGGTGAGACTATGGGACGTCAAGACAGGTACCTGTAAGACCATGAGTGGTCACACTAATGTTGTATCAGCTGTGGCTATATCCAGTGATTCAGAGTTCATCGTATCGGGAAGTGCAGATTATACGGTGAGACTATGGGACGTCAAGACAGGTACCTGTAAGACCATGAGTGGTCACACTAATGTTGTATATGTTGTGGCTATATCCAGTGATTCAGAGTTAATCGTATCGGGAAGTGCAGATTATACGGTGAGACTATGGGACGTCAAGACAGGTACCTGTAAGACCATGAGTGGTCACACTAATTAGGTATGATCTGTGGCTATATCCAGTGATTCAGAGTTCATCGTATCGGGAAGTTATGATTAGACGGTGAGACTATGGGACGTCAAGACAGGTACCTGTAAGACCATGAGTGGTCACACTAATGTTGTATCAGCTGTGGCTATATCCAGTAATTCAGAGTTCATCGTATCGGGAAGTGCAGATTATACGGTGAGACTATGGGACGTCAAGACAGGTACCTGTAAGACCATGAGTGGTCACATTAATGTTGTATATGCTGTGGCTATATCCAGTAATTCAGAGTTCATCGTATCGGGAAGTTATGATTAGACGGTGAGACTATGGGACGTCAAGACAGGTACCTTTAAGACCATGAGTGGTCACACTAATTAGGTATCAGCTGTGGCTATATCCAGTAATTCAGAGTTCATCGTATCGGGAAGTAGAGATTATACGGTGAGACTATGGGACGTCAAGACAGGTACCTGTAAGACCATGAGTGGTCACATTAATGTTGTATCAGCTGTGGCTATATCCAGTGATTCAGAGTTCATCGTATCGGGAAGTGTAGATTATACGGTGAGACTATGGGACGTCAAGACAGGTACCTGTAAGACCATGAGTGGTCACACTAATGTTGTATATGTTGTGGCTATATCCAGTGATTCAGAGTTAATCGTATCGGGAAGTGCAGATTATACGGTGAGACTATGGGACGTCAAGACAGGTACCTGTAAGACCATGAGTGGTCACACTAATTAGGTATGATCTGTGGCTATATCCAGTGATTCAGAGTTCATCGTATCGGGAAGTTATGATTAGACGGTGAGACTATGGGACGTCAAGACAGGTACCTGTAAGACCATGAGTGGTCACACTAATGTTGTATCAGCTGTGGCTATATCCAGTAATTCAGAGTTCATCGTATCGGGAAGTGCAGATTATACGGTGAGACTATGGGACGTCAAGACAGGTACCTGTAAGACCATGAGTGGTCACACTAATTAGGTATCATCTATGGCTATATCCAGTGATTCAGAGTTAATCGTATCGGGAAGTGCAGATTATACGGTGAGACTATGGGACGTCAAGACAGGTACCTGTAAGACCATGAGTGGTCACACTAATTAGGTATGATCTGTGGCTATATCCAGTGATTCAGAGTTCATCGTATCGGGAAGTTATGATTAGACGGTGAGACTATGGGACGTCAAGACAGGTACCTGTAAGACCATGAGTGGTCACACTAATGTTGTATCAGCTGTGGCTATATCCAGTAATT
>CAMPDV010003606.1:0-48865 GCA_946699065.1 Loxodes magnus
TAGTAAAAGCTTTCTCATATTTATAAATCTAACAATATTCATCATTTTAAAATTTCATATTAAAGAGTAATTTAATACTATTTATAAATTTCTCATTTAAGTTAAAGATTTAGAACTTATATTTATAATTTCTTTAAACAGAAACAAAAAACCTTCTAAGAGTTATGTTATAACTACATAAAAAAATTTGGTAAAAATACATTGAAAAAAATTAATTTATACTTAAATCAGAATTCTAATAGCTTAGTCTAATTTAACTATCATTAACGAGTTTAGTTATACATATAACTTATTATTATCCTACTAGTATAGATATTATTTTATATTATACTTAAAGGATCTCAATTATAAAATTATTTACTGATTTTTAGATTTTAGAACATTTAAGTTTCTTAATATGAGTGGAAGATTATATTATATCTTGTAATAATGGATATAACTAAATCGATAAAGAGAGAAAAAATAATCCTTAGCACTGATTATACTTCATCATGATAATCTCCAAACTAGATTTATTAACTTCTGTTATATTATAATAAACTCTTCTTTAATCAATTGCTAATCTTAAGTTATGAAAACTAAAACTTATACCATTTATACCAAAAAGAAATGAAGTAAGATTTTAACACAAATTTAATGGAAAAATTATTTATTTAATCATATGTTGGATATGCTTCCATAGAGATAATAAATAAGCTACAGACATTCCTTTATCTGTCATTTCTTTACTTTAGTAAAGTTTTTTTCTTTCTCTCATTTTTTTATTTAAAATCTTCCAAATTAAAGGATATCCATAGTCATAAACTCGATATCTAGTATTTTTCTTCAAATTTACTTATAAATAAAGCATTTAATTCTCAAATTTATTTGCTATAATAATGTAAAGTTGATTATCACGATAATAATTACCAAAAATAAGAGTTTCAAGATTAAGCTAGTGCTTCTAGAGCAATTCTATTTAAGTAAAATAAAAGCTAATATTTGAACAATGTAAAATACTCTTATTATAAGCCAAAAAGAGGTAAATAATAGAATTTAAGGAAGAAATTTTAGTGAAGGTTCTTCTATTTGAATGCTAAAACTAAGAATAAAGATATATTAATTAAGCTGTAAAGTATTTAAATCTAAAAAGGTAAAGCTATATGTGTTAATTTAAAAAGAGATACAAAGGTATTCATTTAAATGCTAGGTTTTACATCTTTTAGTCTGTAAGTCTTAAACATTTTTTTATTTCCAAAAAAAGAAAATAAAATCAGTTTAAATCTGTTAGAAAATCGAAAAGTCGAGTTACTATTATAGACCATAAGGATTCTAGAGTTTAAACTGAAAGAATTTCCTGAAATCAGATTAAATTTGAACACCTTTAAAAGGTAAATTTTTATAGAACTATAAACTAGATTGAGAGAGGAAATCATAAGGCTTAGTCAAAGAATTTCATGCTAAATAAAAATAAGTTACGTTGACTCTTGAGTTCAGGACTAAAATTGAGTGTAGTTAGGTAAGAGGAGTTTAATGTTATTTTGTCAAAGATGATATAAAATGAAAAGCGTTGTATGAAAACAGGACAAGAAATGGAAAACATTGAAGCGGATTTGAATTAATATCCAAAAAGCAGTACAAAAAAAACAATCACATTCTTAAATTAATTGACTTTTACTTATCCAGTAAGATAACAAGCTATAAAAATTGAGATTAGAAATAAGAGTAGAGAATGAAAAGTCTTAAAAAAGAAAAGATTACACTGAAATGAACTAACAAGTAAAAAACAGAGGTTTTGAATAAATTTTAATTCTTTTTAAGATTTTATCTGAAAGTCAAATTAATTAATACTGAATAACTTAAATAAAGATTCCTTTTGATTGAAATAATTATTAGACTCTATTTTTAGACTTAACTTAATTTTTAAATTTTAAAACTTGAATAATAGAAATTAAAAACGGCTATAAGTTAAATATTTAAAGGAAGAATGGACAGTTAAACTTTCATATAACTGAATAAGGATAACAAATCTACTAATATGTAGTCAATCAAAAGTAAAAGAAATTTAGCAAAAAAAGCAAATGATTTTTTGCAATATCAAATCTATAAGAAAATTGAAGAGTCAGCATAAAAATTAGGATAAAGAAAAAGAGTCTTAAAAATTTAAGTATACTTTAATGCATAAAGAAGAGATAATAATTTAAGAACTTACAAATTCTTGAAAGAAAAATATGTTAGACATATAGTCTTTGATAAGTGATGAACGAAAAAAGGTAAGATAGGTCTAGATAAAAAATCAAAGAATATTGGTATTTGTAAGCAATTATAAAGAAAAGCGTTTAAAAAATCATGAACGAAACAGAAAGAAAATCATAGCTTTTATTATAGGCGAAACATCTGAAACTAAAAAGCTAAAATCTGCTGTTAGAAATTGCCTGATAAGAAAAGAAAATCTATTAAGATAATTTAAGATTCTGTATTTTTTTCAAATTTTACAAACTGAAAGAAATAGACAAAGAAAAAAGATATAAAAAAAACAAAAAATATAAATATTAATTAATCTTTGTTAAATAAAAAAAAATTGATTAGGTGAGATACTGTCAATCAAAAGAACTCTCAAAAAATTAAAGCAGAAGAATAAAAAAGAGTAAGAGACTTACAGAAATTTTTATACCTTTGAATAATTTAAGTAAATAAGATTGAAGAATTTTAAAAAATAAATTATCTTGAAAATTTTTTAGTTTTAACGGAAAACTTAAAGAAATAAACATTGAAAAATTTGGAAGGCTTAGTAGCTACAGTAAATAAGATATAAAACGCAAATTTTTTGACTTTTCACTGAAGACAAAATACTTTATAGTTAAGAATTGTGACATTTTTCAAATAGGGTTAAAAATATTATAAAATTTGAATCTCTGATAAAATAACTTAATTTCAGAAAATAATTAAAGAAAAGTCAGAAAAAAATAAGTAAGAAACTACTAGCAAATTTGGATAAATTATAATTCTAAATCTGAAAGCTATTAAATTATCAAATTTATTAAAGAAAGCAAATTATAAATGACGCTCGAATATTTTTCAAAGGCTTACTTTTTTATTTTAGTATATCAATTTACAAAATTTAGAGTTAGAAATTAAGTAAAGTTTAATTAAAGCTAACATAAATTTGAGAAAATAAAATCTTAAATACATTTAATTGGTATTACTAAGACTAAAAATAATAGCTTTTTTTATTTTATTTCATTCAGAAAAATTTAAGGATATAACCAAATATAGTAAAAAAAATTAATAATATCTTGACATTTTAAAGTAATATCAATTTCTAATAAATAATTAAATCTTTTTCATTCAAAAAGCGATGTCCCAGTATGGTCTTTTCGGTTATCATTTATAAAAATTTGATTATCTTATTTTATATTTTAACTCTCAAATTTATTCCTTGAAATATCATTTATTTTAAATGCAAAGTTATGCGAAAAAAAAATTTAGTTTCGACTTAAATATTTTTAAAATATTTTCCATAAATTGAAAGATGGTTTATCTTAGTATCATTTAAGCAACCATAAGAAACAGTTATTATTTATAAAGAATGAATGAATCATGCAATGTTTTTAAGCTTTGTCATTAGTTCTTTATTAATTTATTAATTTTAACTAAAAGAGTTTTGGGGACTGGAAACTCCTTCTCAGTTAAACGATCCGACGCACTCTTTTTAATGAATAATGGGGATATCCTGTTGTGTTCCAGACACAGCTGCCAAGGAGATTAATTGCTATGAGCAGCCAGACTTCAGCCCCTAACAAGAGCGGATAATATCGAAAACAGTATTCCCTTCAGAAGATGACTCTGATCAGGGACTTTCTAAGCAACAGGAAAGGAACTTGTTCCTTGCCATAAAACCAGAAAGTTTAGTCCAGAAGGTCAATCTCAGCTCCCACCATCTTTTTAATTATTAGTTCTTTATCAAGCATAATCTTTACTTAAAGTTGTAGCTCAGTAGAAAATATATCTTCTATATTCATTTTCGGTATTATTTTTATATAAAGTCTTAAATATTCTGCATTGACATCTCCAAAGAAAAGTTATACCTGATTGTAATACTATGGTCTATCGACAACTCATATCTATATATTTATTAACCACATTCACCAAAAAAATAAAAATTATTTTCTGTCTTTCATATTCTTCTTAACTATTCAAAGCTGCTTAACCCAAACCAGATTATAAATCCATATTTATTTATCTAATACTTTCATACTTTACTAAAAAGACACATCTTTAGCATTTCACCAACTTAATCTAAAATACTCAATTAATTAATTTAAGGAATTTAATCTTTCTTTAAATAATTATAAGGCTTCTACACTAGCATTTTATTCTTGTAATTTCATATTTAAACTCTAAGTTTACTAATTCTTCGGACTTATATTAATGTATTTTAAAGTGTTGGTTGAAAGTCTTAATTTTAGATTTAAGTTTATTATATTAATTAAGTTCTTTAATTTTAATAACCAGGTAAAGGACAACAGGTTTTTGGTTTTTATGTTTTATTACGTTTTTATAAAAACTAAAAAACCAGATCAAAAACCAAATAGTGGAACAATGAGCCTACATAAGTGAATAATATACACTAATCCAAAATTGTTATATCATAATATCAGCATAAAATGCTTGTTATAATTTCTCAAACTAATATCTATACTAAGTCATATATGAATTTTTAAGCATATATACTTGAAACAAACTACTATTAGTTTAGGTTTTAATTTTTTTGTCCTTATTTAAAGAAGTCTTGCTTGCAACTATATTTTATAAATCTTCTGAGCAAGCATTTTATTAATCGCATATCTTGTCTACTTCTTATAGAGTTTGATTCTTTAAGCTCTAAAACTAATGTAATAATAAAATATTTTTTGGATTAATATTTGAAAAATGTTCTTCTCCTCTAAATCCTTTGATGAAGTAATAATATTTTAAAGGATAATCTCCTTCATCATCTTAGAATTTTGCTTTTCAATAAAAACGATGTTTTTCATGCTTCTCCACTTGAAGGTGTTATGGAAAAGTTTCCTTCAAAAGAAGATTTAACTATATCTATAATTTTGGTATGATTATTTAAATTTTGGTCTAAGTCCATGGTATCAGCAGTCACTTTTAGTTCTATCTGAGTATTAGATGGTAATTTGTTTCCTGTCAAATGAATTACGTTTTCATTACTATTACAAAGATCACTTATTGAGACATTTCTACTACTTTAAAGTAAAAGTACATTCCTATTGAATACTTAGCATGATCGCTTGTATGCTTCATCTTTACCTGAAGCATAAAAAGCTCATGCCTCTAAATTTAAATTTTAAATGGGCAGAAGTTCAATATAACTCTCTCTAGAAATATACAGTCATATCTAAGAAAACGCGACAGAGTATATGACTAAGGATAAAATGGCTTTCATATAATATACTTGCCTCATAAACTTTTTAAGCCTAAAACTATAATTGAATTCTATTAGTTAAACTAAAAGTATTTGCTTAGTTTAATTAATCAATTTCATACAAATTTCTAAACAAAAGAGTTTAAATTATTTAAAGCCAAGCAATATGATATTTTTTGGATTGTTTAATTAGGTTAAAATATTAAAATATGAGATCCTATGGTGTAATGATAGCATTTTGGACTCTGAATCCAACAATCCGAGTTCGAATCTCATAGAACAATTTTTAACTGATTATATGGAAGGTATATAGTGAATAGCTGATATTAAGAATTTGATGGTACCTAAATATTAAATAGTAATAGGTTTCTCTTATTTAATGAATTTAGCAAGACCTATCATTATAAAATTGAATAAGACTAATTCAATAGTTATTTATACATTTCTTATTTTAGTAAAATGATTTAGAACTTATATTTATAAGTAAGATTAATAAAGCAAAGCCTAAAAGTTATGCCACAACAACAAAGCAAATATTTTGGCTAAGATTGTTTAACAAGACTAAGTAATTAATATACTCATAAATAAATATACTAGTAATCTATTCTAATTTAACTCTCTTTAACTAGTTAGATTATACTAACGAATTATTATTATCTTACTCTTATAGAGATTATTTTATGGTATATCATTTCAAAAGAAATTGATAGCTATATCTATTATTTAATGCTATATATTTATATAGTGCCAAAACCTAGAAATTAGAGCATTTAAATGCAAGATCTTCTAGTAGGTAATTACTAAGTAACTACTTCTTCTATATATGAAGATTGCTTGCTGAGCAATTTTTATAATTATGCATTAAGTTTCTAAATTGATGTGCTTAATTTTTAATCAAAGAGCTTTATTTAAATTTGAAAAGGATTTCTAAGAAAATATACAAATAAGTTCTACACGTTCATTTATAAACCTAATTGCCTTTTAAAATCAATTTATGATAAATACTTCTAAACCTTGTTGCTTTTCTACTACTTTCAATCCTTAAAGCTTATAAATATTAAGCTAAAGTTAATTAAAAGGACATCCTTTATCATAATGATAGAGTTATATTAAATGCTTAGTTAATTAAATTTTTGTTTCCTTATTTTATTTTTATTGCTCATAAATTAAAATCTGGCAACTCGGGATTGAATCGAGGTCCCTCAGATTTCCACTAATTCTACAGTCTTATGCTCTTCCAGCTGAGCTATTGCCTTATTATTTATCTAGTCTGTTGATTAAAAATTATTAAATACATATAATTTAAAAGGCAACTCTCTATGCTTCACTTTCGATTTATTTACTTCAAGAAACTAATCTTAATTTTATATTTGTATACTATTTAACTTAATAAGCTTGAAATCGATAATCCTAAACTAGATAAAGCATGTACTTTAGTTTTGAAATATGCATTCTATACTCAAAGATTTAATAAACGATGTAATAGCAAAATGATGATAAAATTAAACTCATTAAGGTAAATTCTATATCTATATCTATTGTTCTAAATAGGTTTTAATTATTAATATCCTTATATCTAATCTTATTAAAGCTAGCATCTTATATAATTACATATGCATTTTCTTGATAGAAATACCAAATTACTTTATAAGATTGTACTATTATTTTACTTTAATAATAAAGCCTTACTTTCAGACACTATCATTGTATAAACACTATACTTTTAATATTATCACTATATTTGACTAGAAGTATTATAACAGGAATATTGTCTTCTCAACTAGCTTTAGATAATCTATTTAAACTCTCTATTTTTATGGCTTTTAATGTCTTTCTTTACCACTAATTAAGGTAGCTTATTTAAAAATTGTTCTCTTCAAAGATAAAATAAGCTTGATATAGTATTTTCCTCTTATGATTATATCTAGTTTTTATTATAGACTTATATTTAAAATTAAGTAAAGAGAAGAAATTTAATCTTCTTTACAGATTCAAACTATAGCCACTTTTATAATCTCTCTAAATGGATATCTAAAGAAGGCTATGGTGATATATTATGGTAATCCTTTTTAGTTATTTCAATCTCATTCTGCTTTAATGTCATAAATGCATCAGTGCTTTGAGGACTATAAACTTCAGTTAAAATGTGAAAAGTAAGTTTTAAATAGACTTTTCGTTTGATTGTTTTTATAATTTGTAACTAAAGCATTTTAGTAAGCTAAATACACATAGTATAGAAAAATTTACCAAAATATAGTCATTTAATAAAGAAAAGGCTTTAGCTTATTAAAGATTTGGTATAAACCAATTTATATTATACATAATTCGTTATCTAATGAGGCTTTATAATTGTAATTGTTTCTCCTTTCATTTAGCTATGAATCATAAATTTATCTTATGTGATACAATAATATAGGAGCAAATAACTATAACTGACTACGTTGTAATGATGCTGATATTCTAATATCCAGAAATTTATTTTAAAAGTGTATTCCATTTCTAGTATCAATCGATATTAGATACAAGCTCATTATAGTTAATTTCTACTCTAGCCAATCTTAATAAAGCTAGCTAAAATAGATTTCAATTAATTATAAGATTAAGAATTTTAAGCTACGAATCTGAGTTAAGGATACTAAAGTCTATTTCAGCATATTTATTTAAAAGCAAATGAAAAAATACATTCAGCAATATCAATTTTTAATATCCTACTACTTCATAAAAAAGCTACTAGAAAGTTAAATAATTAGCTTAGAAAATCAAAAGGGTTTAGACTTATCATTTAAGTAAATTTGTACTTAAATACTCAAATTTATTTAGTTTGTGTTTATCAGATTTTTACAGCAAATTTTAAAGGACATATTTAAATTCTGATTCATTGAAATTAAAAATGCAGACTATAAATTATTCTTCTCTCGAGTCAATTGAAGAAGAAACAAGCCCTTATATAAATCCACCTGGATTGATGCCTTATGAGTAAAGCGATTGTCCTAGTTCTACATTCGAATAAAAAGGCATCAAAAAAATTTCTTATTCTCCTTTAATAGAGTTAAAGAATACTAGCTTCTGAAATGTTTTCAAATAAAGCAATGAAAGTAGTTCAACAAGTCCTTTAAGTCCTAACAGTATTATATCTAACGAGGAAATAGAGAATAAAAAATCTCTTTTATTATAGAAGTACAGACTTTCCCCAAGTAAAAAAGAAATCTCTACAATATTCTAAAATAAATTAAAGTTTAAGCTAAGAAAAATAAGAGAAATATCATATGTAACTAATAACGAAAATAAGTTAACTGAAAAAACCTTCGTTACTAAAAAATCTTACTCACTGCATTCGCTATCTTAGTTTAATTTTCCTTGTACTTGTTCAGAAAATTATTTCTAAGATGATGAAACTTGCTAAAAAATTAGCTGTAAGAGAAAAAGAAATGCTATAATATAAAAAATTAATAAATCAGAGAATCAAAGCTGCAAGGACAAAAATGAGAAGGTATAGAATATTTTAGTAATAGCTTTCTTGTTTTTTTTAGGATTTTGCTTAGCATATTTGGGTGATTGTCTTCTTAAATAACTTGTACTTAATTAAGTGCATATTTCCCTTAAATTTTATTTTTTAAGTGCTTATCATTTTTTCCTTCGATATTTCTTTCTTTTCTGAAGTAGATTTATTTTTAATTTTTCAAATATTGGAGCTTCCATTTAAATCTATAAAATTGTATATAATAAGCTTATATACATAATGAAGAAATAAGCCATGCTTTTAAAGCGTGCGAGTAACTTAATTGATATATACTAAAAATATTTCTCTTTTATATACTCTTTTATCAGATAACTTGATTACTATCTTCTAATTACATAGTCATTACAAGCAATTGAGATAAGATAATATCGCTATTAATTTTGCTTAATAATGATGCGATTTTATATGAATCTCTACCTCTCTAATTATAAAATCTTAATTTATAAATTTCTTAAATCTAATTAATTAGCATTTATATACCTTTTACACCTAGCAAGCATTCCTTATAAAACTAGTTTAGTTTAAGTACTTAACTCATTTATTTAATCTAAAGAACTACTATATCTTACTAGAGTTTTAGCTTAATCTACAATTAAGGATTCACTGACTTATAATTATAATTCGATCAAGTATCTACCTAGTATCTTTATTTTTTATTATAGCAACAAATGGTTATACTCTCCTTTGCCATTCATTAGCTAGAAAGGTATTATTACTTGCTAAGTCATCTAAACTGATTTACCTTTTGATTTTATATTTTTAATTTTATAGTCTTTATTATAGCTTCCCAAATAAGCTTAAAAGCAGAAAATAAGCTGTAATGCTATATTAATTTATTGATATTACTACCATGGGAAAAGTGATGTGATAAGCAATTCCATTAGTATAGAATATCAATAAGTTAATATTATCCAAAACTCTTTTTTCTCTATTCTAAAAGCACACCCAAATTGCTAAAATCCAACAAATACAGCCTATTTAATTACATGAGTATACTAAGCTATATAACAAGTAACCAGCTAATAAAATTATCTATGGGATAAAAGTATTGATATAAGTAAGAAGTATCAAATCATTCAGTTTCTTAAAAAGATATAAATAAGAATTAATTTTTAAGATGCTATAGTAAGCAATTCCTAATTTTTAAAATCTATTTATTATATTTAAAAACTTTGCTTTTAAATCCTTAAACTAATATTGCTATTTATTAGGACTGAGTTTCCTATATTTTAATGATTAAACAATTATTATAGAAAACAATTAGCTTTCTTTAAGTTTCGTTTTAGATTGGTTTTAGTTTGATTATATCAGAATAGTATGCTTAAATTATTATATTAAATTTGCATATCTCTCATCTTTTATAGTAAATAGGATTATTCCCCATTAAATCTTTTACATTTTTCTTTAAGAGTTAGCAGAAGATAAAAGCCTAATAATTGGAAAGGTATTTAAAATAAGTAAAGAATTAGTTTAAACCAATTTTTTTTTGTTTAGATTTATGAAAAAAACAGAAGGAAGCAGTTAATGGCAAAGCTACTAATTTTAAATAAGTTCTTTAAAGTTCCCATGCATAAAACTTATTATATTAGTGCTAGAAATGTTTGCTCCATAAGTATTTAAGAAATATATGCGATAAGTATTTATTTTTAGGATTTATTTGAATAATAACTTATATAAAGGTTTATTATTTCAAAATTATAGAATTAATTTACAATTATATTGCTGTTTCTTATCAAATCAAATTTAAAGGTTCTATAGGAAAAGAAAATGTTGCTTTAAAAAATTCTCTCCCCTTGAATAGCGATCAGGTCCCCGGATTTCCTAGTTTAAAACCAGTTCAATTCTAGTCTAAACTACGTTTATTGATATAATTTCCTCTTCCATAGTTTTTCATCCCTTGGTGGGCAAACGGTAGTAAGGTCTTTTTAATTCTTCTTGTGAATCATATTATTTTATTTTCCGTAAAGATGTCATGTGCTACTATAGATGTAGCATTTCTTCTTGAAAGTTTTCGCTTTTGCTTAAACTCTTTTTATTTCCATTGGGGTTACTTATATGATTTTTTAGGGTTGCTATTATTTCCATTTTATTTAAGATTGTTTCTATTTTCTTCACTCTTGTTTCTTGTACTTGGCTTATTTTTCTTGCTTAATAAAGTCTTTTGCGCTTTATTGTCTCATTATTCATAGATCTCATTCTAGCTCTTCCATCTTAGCTTTGTATTACTCCTTGGAATTAGTACATGGAGTATGCAATCTTAAGTCCTTAGCATGAAGGTCGATTACATGTTAGAGTTATGCCAACTCTTTTTTCAGTTCTATGACAATTCTAATAAGTCTAAAATCATTTTCGAAGCTTGCTTCTAATGAATTCCAAGGACTTGTTCTTTGGTTAGGTCACTCCAGTCGTCATTTATCATAAATTTTCTTACACTGATCTCTTCTTCCGTTCGTTTTTACTTTTTTAGAGGTATTTCTGTTTAGGTAGTAGGAGATATTAGTGCTTGCCTATCTATCTTGAAGGAGTGGATGTAAGAAGGGGATTGTTTGGTCTTTTCCTCCTCTTTTGATATCATAATTCCTTTGGCAAATTTCTCCATTTTATAAACTGTTTCATATAAATAAATGTTTATAAATAAAATTTTCTAAAGTTTCTTCTAATAATATATCATTTCTTTTTTTATGCTTTCACAGATATTACGAGCTTTATTTAATCAAACATATATTTAATCCTTGCATTTCTAAACCCTTAAATTTTTTTCCTTTTACGAACGACAAAATTATAATTCGTTACTTTCTTTAAATGATTTAATTTATATACAACTTAAGTTATTTATAATAATGATTTCTGTTTAAATAGGCTATTAATATTATAAATATTGAAATGCTTTCATTTTATTATTTTTATTTATACCTAGCAAAACTCTATTGTATTTAATTGATTAAATAGACTAGGATTTTATAATAATAATAGATATCAACTTTAAAAATTTTTGGAGCATTATCAGTTTATGCTTTTCATACACTAAAATAAAAACTGTTTTTTCTCTTTTATTTTACAATTGTTTATCTTCACGTCTTCTCATTCTTTTTGGATATCGTCTCTCTATACTTTTTAAATTCATTTCTTTATATAGATTTCACTATCCGTTCTTACATAGAGCTTTCCAAATTATTTCACAATTTTATTCCAGTTTTTATTATTTATTTGTTTATATCTTCAGCGTCTCAAGTATGTATGTTCAAATTTATATATTTTGTTTTCTTTATCTTTCTTTTGTAATATTATTGATAGTTCTCTTAGTCCTCCAAGCTTTTTTATTATATTTCCATTTGGTAATTTTATCTTAAAGGTACTCGAGCTTGAAATTAAATTTATTATTGAGTTATTGTCGAATTTGTTGCGAAACTTTTCCATTAGCATAAATTTGCACGTTAAGGTTTCTAATGAATTCTAGATTTCTTTTGCTAAATTTTGATCTTCCTTTCTTTTTTTTCCAGAAGCAATCTAAGATTTTGGTTTTTCTCTTTTAATATCTACATTTCTATTTTCATTTGCTCAAATAAGGAGTATAGTTATATAATTTCTTGATCATAGACTTTCTCAAGCTTTTTTATTTTACTTCGAAAATCTTGGATGCCTATCATAAATAAATACACCTTTTTTGAACTATAGACTCCTAATTGTCAACGACCAACTAGGATTGTTATTAACTAAGAATTTTAAATTTACATTCCCAGGTTTTTTTCCATTTTTGATGATGTTATTAGTAGGGTTTAATAGTGCTTAGTAATATATGTAGGTTTAATGTAGTTATCAGCTCATTAGCATGAAAATAAATAAGTAAGATTTATTTAAAATTAAGTTTTAAAAATACTGTTTAAATAAATTCAAAATAAAAGTATGTACTTTGTTTTATTTTACCTACAAGCAGAGTTGCTATAACTTTTAATATTGAATCTATTTTTATTCCATCTTAAGAATATACCTACCTAACCATTTTATTTAAAACATTAAGATCAATTTTCGTTTTTTATTTTTAGACTATGTTATCTCTCTTTAAAGTTATAAAGCTTTCTAGTTTTTATTATTTAGCAATATTTCCTAGCCATCTGAAGTAGAAATAGTTAAAATATAGGAGCTGAGGTTTTTATTATTTTTATGTTATTTCTCGCATATTTAGTATTAATAGTTTTAAGCATTGCTTTTTCGGAAGGCTTTCTGGCTCACGGGAGGCTGGTGAGTTACTGGGAAGGATACACTTAATGCATCTTCATAGTAGTTGCTGATTAGAATTGATTAAAGGAAGCCATCATTTTGGCCTTCCCTGTGCCGCAAGGTTACGTAGCCCTTAATCCAGATTGCTGCTCCTGAGACTCAATCGTTTACCTAGCCTCATTTAAGTTCCTCTCACTTATTTTTGACTTCTCTTGCCATGTCAATTTTACTAAAATGCAACTCCGAATTCAAATCGGCACATTTCTCTTCGCACTTGGGAGTTCCCATCTCAAAATTACTTTACCTCTTGTCTCATCTCATCTAGCTCTAAGATGAGTTAGACCTCAAATCTGGATCTGGACATTGAGAATTCCCTCACAGCTGTCGCAATTTATTCCTAATGCTGTAGGTTTTCAGATGTCAGGGTAATTCTTTTCTTGGGAATCTAGTCGTTAGGAATTTACTAAGTTAGACCTTCCTATTGCTTTCCTTCTTCGACTTATTTTACAGTCTTCGGTGATGGGTAGAAACCTTTCTAATACCTGACATAAATTTATTTATAGTAAAAGTATAGAAACCTATGGAAATTACACATCTTTAACAGATCCTGAGTAAACTAAAGAAGCAGACTCAATTAAAACTTATTATAAATGAAGAAGAATAGGAATTTTATAGAGCAATTAGATAAATCCTATTCTGGAAAAACTTTAGAAAGATGCCCAAGTTGATGTAAGGTGAGATACTTAATTCCTTAACAAATCAATATAAAGGAAAATAGCGCTTACTTTGGAGATATACTAAATCCTAAGAATTAAACATTTCCATATTTTATGCTGATAGTGCTTATCTCAAAAAGCTGATCGAGATGGATACTACTTTGTCAATTAACACTCGAAATTACTAATGAATTCGGATAAAATTAATTCCTAGAAACATACAAAAATCAAGTTAACAATAAGACTTAGAACTAACCTGATGGAGTTATTTATATTCTCTAGGGTTATTTACTTTGAAGAGTATCTATAGCTAGATTATTTAGATAAAGCACTTAATTAAATTTTAGCATTCTAAAAGTAAAATTAGGAAAATAAAGAAATCTCAAAATTCTTGTATAAAGAAATTAAAAAGGAGTATAATTTTATAATTTATAGCCTATAAGAAAGCTAACTAAGAAATATAGGCAAAATGAATCTAGAAAGTAGATCAATAGTATTATCGCAGGAAGTTTTTTTTCTTGGTGATTTGTTAAATCCTCCTGTAGATAAAGTTTAAATAAAAGTATCTTAATCGAATAACTATACGAATCCAGATGGTATTTAGGAATTTTCCTTAATTTGATTCATTCAAACAGCTGAACTTGGGATTATGGAAATTAATGAAAGAGATGATATTTTTAGAACTTCAACTTAATAGCAAACAGGTCTGGATTTGGAGCTACTAAGTGGAATATTGATTATTTTAGTAAAATATTAAGCATAGAAAGACTATCTATAGTTTGGAATATTAGCTCCTTATACTTCATGAACAACTTAAAATTTGCTTTTGTACCTGTTTAATAGAACAATTTTATAAAAATAGTAGGAACAGTGAAAAAAACGATATACTATCTAGCAAAACAGCGTTTCCAATCTATGGTAGGAAATTTTAATAAGATGCTTATATGTTATTTTTATAAGAAAGAATATTCTAAATTTACAACTGAATAAAATAGGCATTATATATGAATCGGATAAATTATCTGAAGATCTTGGGAAGGATATAACGGCTTAGGCAGAAAAATATGGAGTTTGAGTAGCTAACCCAGAAAGTTAGAGATAATATAAAATAAACAAAGATGATGTTAATAACACTTAATGGAAGCAAATAGAAGAAGCTTTTTAAAAGAGAGGAACTAGAATTGGAATATGTGTTTGCTTTTAGTTTGATGCTTATAACTATATCTTTCCTTATCTTTATGATTTAGGAGCAAGAGCTAGTGATTGAGTTTGACTGGCAAATGAATGAGTAATCTCAGATTGAATTAGATAAGCTGAAACTGACCGAAATGGAAAATAATTTTGGAAATTATAAAAGTAGCTTCAAGTTACTTTATTATCATCTAAAGGAGAGTATGGAAAAATTGTTAAATAAAAACGAATAAGCAATATGGAAACGACCTGATAGCTTTAGTTTTGATGCTGCCCTAGTGCTTAGAAATGCTATTGATGCTCAAATCAAGTAAGTGAAAATTATGAAAATAAATTTAGTCTAAACTAAGATTTAAGAAGTGTAAAGGTGTAAGGATGTTCAGATAAATTACAAATAGAAAATAACTAAAATGATCCTGATTAAAAAGTTTATAATATAATCAACATGAGAAATTATAAAGAAGAATAAATATGACAAGATGAAGTAATTGGTATCTTCTGTGCTACTTGCTCAGTTGTCATTTCCCTTGAAAAGTAAATTATAAGAGGAGATGGCTCTACAATTATCCCTAAGGAATATTGAGATCAAGAACTGTTCTTTTAAATAAAAAACCATTGGATCTATTAGAAAAGGCTAATATTTAGTTTTGATAATGAATTTCTCCTGAACTCTATTAGCAATATTATATTTTCCAAATATAGCTATACGAAATGAAAAAGCTCAGAAGTATAAAAAATAAAAAAGTATGTAATGCCATTCAAAGATAGACTACAAATCTTTCTATTTTTCACTTAATACTAATATAAAGGGAGCTAACCTTGGAGATATAAGTTAAAGCTTTAAAAAATTTTCAATGTATTTAAGTTTAAAATTGAATTTACTTAGTTTCTATAAAAAGACTAATGAGAAAATTAGTTTATCATAAAGATACTAGCTTCATTATTTTGATATTCTTAAGATTAGAAGAAAGATGAAGTTGCTAAGCTGGAAAATTAATCTACTAAATTTCTTTTTATTTTTTTTCCAATATTAAGATAAATAAGTACAGTACCAGTTCTCCATACAATAAGTGATATTTATAACTGTGTAGAAGCTGTAGATGTAAATAGATGTGATCATCTTGGGTTTAAAGAAAGCTTTTTATAGAATGATTGTTATGCTTGATGTTGGCAGAAAGATCATAAGAATTTGGCAGACTCATTATGCCTTTTCTTTTATATTCTCTCCATCTGCTTCATAAGACATTTAGCATAGTAAATTCAGATAGAAGCAGTAATAAAACAATCAGTTTATTTCATCACATTATAAGAAATTTTCCAAGTACTTTAAGTTTTATTGTAGTAATCACTAGATTATCAGCACTAAAAGATCTAAGCTATCATATATAATCTTGTTTAGTTTATTCTCATTAGCTATGATGAAATATAAGTCTTATAATTACGGAAGAATGCACTGAGCTTAGATTGGTGATTGCTTTCTAATAATGTGTACAAGCATTTTAGCTATTTTATCTATGTTATCAGGAGAAAAGAACAAGGTATTACAAGTAACCCTTTTAAACTAAGGTTGAATATGTATAGCGACTGGTACTTTAGTTTTCATTTACAGAAATTACTCTAAATGTTTGCTTAAAAAATAGCAAGATAACATACTTTGGTTTAGATTCAAATTTAAGCCTGCTGTAAGTATTAACATCCTAAGTCAATTATTGGGATAAAAGCACTATATATAAAATATTTCAATTAGCTCACCAGTTAAAATCAAAAAGATTCATCCTAAAAGTAAAATACTAGTTAAATAAGCTAAATTCAATTTGATGAAAACAGTGACAAAAAGAAAAATGAGAAAAAGCAAGAAGAGACAATTTTTTTAATTAAAGAAGCAGATAGCACACTAGAGCAAAGCGCTTTGGTAGAGTAAAACTTTTAATTTCAATTTACACAGATTTTAAGTCCGGGAATTCAAGAAAGATTAAAGTAAAAATGTTTAAAATTAACATCCTTCGATAAAAATGTGTATAAACTACAAGATTTCATAGAATCCAGATGTTAAATCACCTGCTTATCGTTACACAATTTCTTTTATTTGTATATATAATAAAGGTAAAGCATTGATTTCTAAATCGCACTTAAGAAATAATTTACTAGCTTATCATATTAAATAAAATCCATTCTTTATTATAAAAGAAAATAAAGTAGAAATTTCAAATTTATGCTTAAAGGTAAAGGGTAAATTAAAAAATTAGTTTAAGGTTTACTAATTATCTTACACTTAAGCGATATATTAGATATAATTATTAATCTACTTTAACTTTATATTATGAAAAGCAAGTTGTATTATTGAGTATGATTATAGAAGCTTATTAACAATTATGGATTAAATAAGTATTAAGTAAGTTATTCTTCATTCTTCTATAATAATAAGCATTCTATAAATTTATTTGTTTCTAGAACCTTACACCTTTTAAACATTTTAGTATACAAATTTAATAATAATTAATCCTTATAATTTATTATAAATTTCCTGTATGAGCATAGTTATAAGTTTAGATGAAGGTTAATAAAGCAACAAAAGGCTAATTTATTTATTATTATTAGACTACTAATAAAAATTTAAGACTAGTGCTTGAAATTAAAATAACAGATAGTAGAGAATATCGATCTGCTAATCATTTGGTTACTAATAATCTAGTTCTTTTATTTAAGAATTTAGCTAAATTAAAATATTTTATCGGTTTCTTAATTTAAGTTTACGTATTTTCAAAATTAATTCCTTGTTATATAAGTAAGAATATTCAGAAAAATATTAAGAATAATGAAGATTATCTATCTTGAAATAAAGCTATTCATTTAGTTTATACAGCTTAATGCAAATATTAGCCAACCATCCATTCTATTTTATAGGTACATAAACAAAAATTTAACCAAAAATCAAATTAAATTAAATATAAGAAAATATGGAACAGAGCATTAGACTCTCAAAAAAGGCTGCTAGGAAGACGAGAAGACAAGCATTTAAATAATCACGTAAAACCGAAAAAAAAGAGAAAGTTCTAGTTCAGAATCAGAAGGTAAAATTATGACAGGCTTTGTGGAACCAGAACAAGATATTACAGAGTTTCCCATAGAAATTCCAAAAAAATGATTGAGGACTTGAAAAGGATAATTAAAAAACAAGAAGATATTATTTTCAACTAAAGTCGTCAAATACACGAATTAACCACTAACTTTAGTGAGAATAATAATGAAATAGATATACTTTATAACTAATCGAAAATAATCTTGTGACCCATGAACATTTATGGCTTTAATCCCAATAGTATTCAAAAAGAAATTCAATGATGGAAATTGATAAAACTTAAATTGAAGTTTAGAAAGAAAAGAAAGCAGAATCTTAAATGATTAATCCAAAATTCGAAGAAAGATTACAAAAAATATAAAAAAAATTATGTGCAACTAGCCGTTTAACTACACTTATAGTAAAAAGATGTTGATATTGCAATAATTGGTATCATCTTCTTCGAAACTGCTGAAAATGAAGAAAATTAAATGAAAGAGAACAACATAGAACTTGACGCCAACTAAATCAACTTTGGATAACAGAATGGTATTTACAAGTAAAAGCTTCCAGTACGCTATGTTAAAAATACAAAGTGATAACCTCCCACTAATAAAAAAGGTCGTGGAATGCAACCATGTAAAAAAAATTGTCTGCAGGAACCAGGTTGAAAATCTAGGGATAGCAAACCTTTAAAAATTTTAGTAAAAAATATATATATAAATAAAACTAAAAATATCAATTATTAACTTTAAAATGCTAGTCTAAATTATTTTCTCTGATTATCTAAATAGAAATAAATTTTGAGTGTTTGATATTGCAATATAATACTTTTAAGTTATAAAAAGGATGTATTAGAAATTAAAATATCTATTCAAAATATAATGAAAGCAAATGTTTATTAATTTAAGTTATTAAGAATTTAATATTAATACAAAGAAATATTAATTCTAATAATAGAGTTTAAATGGTTTATCATTCTAGATCGATCACTTCTCCAAAATCTTTATTGTCTCTTCTTAAACTTTAGTTTGTATGCTGCTTTTTTCATACTAATATTCCAAATTTCTTTTTACATGTTTTTCATCTTCTTTTTCTTTTTCACTTTTTGTTTCGCTTTTTTGTCAAGAAACTCTAATTTCATATCTTTATAGAAAGATTCTTCACTTAATTTAGATTTACTGGTATTTTCTTAGATGACATCGATAACTTTTAACTGGCTTTATAACTTTTCCTTGACTGTTTATTAATCCTTTCTTTAAGATATTAGTGTATCCTAATGAATCTAGAAACCAGCTTATTTTTCTTCGCTTGGAAAGAGTCCTTATAATATTTTAGAATAATTTGAATCTTAATACAGATCATATGTTATGATCTCCTCTTACTTTATAATATGATCTTCTAAAATAAAAAATTACTATTTTTAAAAGCTAATTACTCCCAGTTTTGATTAACTGAAATATAAAAATTTCTTCAGCGCTGTTTATAAAAAATAAAGCTTAATTACATAAAAAATACTAATAAGATAACTGCAATGTTAAAATATCCAGACGGACTTTTTAATTTTTCTTATATGGAACTTTTAGAACATCGCTAAACATCTTCATTGTATTAGGTTGATTTTTCATATAGCTTAAAAAGTTTACATGCCCTGTTATCATAATCACATTCTATAAAATTACATTCTTAGTTACATATCAGGCTTTCCAAATTATTTAAGTTACATTTATTATTCTTACACGATACATCATTGAATTAGCTGGAATTTTCTTAAAAGTCTTAGTTCTCACCTAAGCACTCTCGTATTTTAAATTTTACATCGCATATAGAGTCTTAAAAAAAACTCTAAGTACATAAACTATAATCTGATCTGTCATATAGTCATATCTCATTATTACATACTTCATCACATGCAGAATCTCCAAGTCAATATAATTTACATTCAAGCCTTTAGCCCTATTCTTCTTGAAGACTTATTTCTTTAGCATCTGCTACATCTTTGTTAAACAATCCTCTAAATAATATGAAAATTCTTCAATTTTACATTAATCATCGCAAATACTATTATTAATATAATAAAAAAAGCATTACTATTTTAAATCACAAGTCACGCAATCTTAACTATCAAAATAGCATTATATGTTATTGCACTCTTTTTTCACATTTTCAATTACCAATTTGATTTCAATTGCAATCTTTGTTGCAATACTAATCATTAGGTTATACTATTATTTAGCTAGTCTGCTAACGATCAAGAAGATCATAAAAGCATTTGTTATTATAACACTACTAATTGCATATACCATTTCCTATTTCTTATCCAAAGCACTTTCCTTCTTTATCGTATGTTTTATTTTTGCAATCTCCTCCATCAAATCCACAAAATATGTGAAAGCATCCTCATTAGCAATTTCCATCTTCTATTTCTTCTCATTTACATTAGGTTAGCAATGGATAGAGTTCATTTAAATATACTTATTATATTGCTCGCAATCTCCTTAGTCAAAATTATTTTAAGGATTGTTACAGAGAGCATCGCACTATCCATTTTAAAGCTGTCTTTGAAAACAAATAGTGCTCCAAAATTCATTATAGCATGCATTTGAATCCCATCCACATAATTAAGTGTAACATTCTTAATCGCACATATTATTATTGAGCGTGTCTTAAGTGCATCCTCTACTGCATTAATTCTCTTACTATAAATCTCTTTAAATATAAGCTTCATTTGATAAAAATTCTTTGCAATCATCTTTATCAAATTAGCATTCCTCAATATTACATTGTATATCGTATCAGCCGTCTCCAATTTGTTTAATGAAGTATAGATTATTTATATCACAGTAGCAATCATCGCTATCTCAATTGCGATCTTTGTTGAAGCAAACTTAGGATCATACATCATCTCCTATATTTTTTCATTAATAGTTTACACTACAATAATCTTCGGGATTATGTTGCTATTCACAATCACCTCCATCATAATCGCATTCTTTGTATTGCATGATTTTTCACATATTCCTTTACCTTTTTGCATTAAGTTGCATACTAAACTTCTTCAAATTCATTCCTCGTTATCATAATTACAGGATAGAATTTTACATTATATATTGCATTCCTCATTATTCAGCATAGATTTTGGGCAATAACATTTCTAATTATTTAAGCAGTCTGCTCCATCAAAATCACACATACTATTGTAACACTATAAATCAAATTTACCATTGTTTATATCATTTAGCTTATTGCATAAAAGACTATTTTCTTAGTCTGTATAGCAAATAAAGTTATAATTATCGTAATCAAATTGCTATTAGTTGCATTCTTGATCGCATTCGTAGTTATATAACAAATCATCGCTGAAAAATTACACATTTGAAAGGATTTAATCTCCTCAATCATAAATGCAAAGAGTGGTATTACAAGAAAATTTGCAAAATCCATTACCAAGTTCTTATTGCGTACAATACAATTTTAACTTTGTAGACAATCAAGATAATCATAATAAAATTCTGGAATATTAAACTCTGGTTCGCATATCCATTATTTATTTAAGTATAATCATATTTCATTAAGTTTAAATTGTAGCAATCATATATATCGAACATAAAATCTTTAGTTAAACATTATTTTAAACACTATCCATCTCCCAAAAATTAGTATTAGCATATCTTTTCTTAATCTTACAATGATTCTAATTTATTTGGATTCGAGCTATTACAGCTCATTTCAAGTAATTTCAAGCATGCTATGGAATTTAAATAATATTAATATTCAGAGTTGTAGCATTCTCAATCACAATTTTAATCACCTAGTTTTTTTACTTAATATAATTATTTTGAATCGCATGTAGTGTAATCACCTTTATCATATAGATATATTTCCTTATTACATTAGATGTCACATATATCCTTACCTAGTTAACTTACTTCACATTCTTAACAGCAATCTCCGTTATCATTTAAGCAAATTTAAATTTTACACTTACTATCGCAAATTCCGTTTCCTCACTTTTCAATTGTACATTTTGGATTTTGAATGCAGCAATCTCCATTATCATAATTACATTCTTATATTAAACAATCATTATCGCATTCAATATTTTTCATTTTTTCTATGTCGCATCTTTTTCCAAATTTTTTGTAGCAACAATTCTAATTTTATCACATGCATTGTTATGTATTACATTAATAGTTACAAACTTAACTCTCTTCTTTCAAAAAATCCAAGCTACATTAATCCGAACAGATTGATGTTACTTCACTTTATAATATTCTTGTTTTCTAAGCTGATTTTAAATTATACCAATAGAAATAATTTGTATAACTAGAAACACAAGTTTCATATTTCTGAGGAAATATATCTGACAGCCATAAATGAATATGGTAAAAACGGCATGGATGATAACTAATAGGCTTAGCAAAGTCAATATTCTTTCTTAAATTCTATGAGATATTTTAGGAGGCTTTTTAAAATGCTTAAGTAGCAAAGTTTTATCTATTCAATAATTTAAGAAAACTACTATAAAAGCGATGTACGCTAAAGAAGGAATGCCTGCCGAATATACAAAAACTGTAAAAAGCACAGTTAATATTTCAGAGTTTATTATTGAGATATTAAATTCAGGTCCAATCATATTTCTATTGAGTTCTAACTAGTTTTTTGCTTTCTTAATCTTTATATTCTATCATAGTTTCTATAAAGGCCATAATAAGAGTTTGTTTAGAGTTGGTTAAGCAATGAAAGCAAATATAGTTAAAGTAATAGAATTTCCAACGTCTAGGTATCAATATCTAGTAAAATCTTCATATTTATCAAAGTTAGCAATTAGAGTGATAAAGGCAGTATTAATAAACGAAGCTATTAATATTTTAGCCAAAATAGATTAATAAAATTAGCTTAAATTTTAATTTCCTTAGAACTCCGTGAGGCCACCAAAAATTAAGTTGACTAGAGTATTTAAAACTATTATTTATGATATTATTTGAAGTTTTCTGAGTTATTAATTACAGCTCTTTCGTTTTGAAATCCTAGCAAAATGAAGATAATTTAGTATCTTCAAAGATAATTTCTTTTCAATCCTGTTTTAGACATCAGCAGTAATAGCAAATGTCGTTATGTATAAAAGTCTTAGAAGCAATTTCTAATGGAAATTTTGAAATATCGAAAGTAGTTTTATCCTCTACTATTTTAAAATAAACTTAGCACTCTGGCTTTGTAAACATATCTCATTCTATATCTCTAAGTTATTTTATCAAAAATACTGCTCCAATTAGTATAGTTATAGCTCATATTCACGAGAAAAGTGCTCTTACTATTCTGTTGTATTTACCTAAATTTTCTCATATAATATTTTCAGGAATTTCAGCTTTTTATAATATCAAAAATTTAACTCCGTTCCATTTTAAATCAGAAGATTATATCATTTATAAATAGAATCCTTTGTTATATTCTTAAAGGCACTTTTACTATGATTCTTTATATTGGAATATAGCGTAGACTTTTTCTATTTGAAAGCTTTAATTTTCTAATTTTACTATTTGATTTGCTTAATTTTTGATTCAATTTGATATAATTTTCTGACTTATTTGTCTTTTTTTTTACTTTTTATTTAAATAAATTTTTATTACATTTTTTCCTTTTCATTGCTAAGCTATAATATGGTTTTTAAATTCTTTTCAAAGCTAACTTTGTAGACTTCTCCAAATCTTTGCTTGAAAAAATCTTAACTTTTTTCTAAGTAATTCCTCAAGTTGGTAAACCGTTAACTTCAACTGTATACTATTAGACTGAAAATTCTGTTTCTTATTAGCTTTTTTTGATTCTATGGAGTTTAAATTTGTAAAAATATATGAAAATTATTAAAACTAGAGAGTTCGCAAAATCTAATGCTGAATAGATAAAAAGCTTTTACATCGACACATCCAGTAATTGTTCTTCTATCTCTTTTTAGTCTTCCGTTATATAGTCGTCGAGCAATTAAAACTAAAATCCTTCAAATTTAGATAATCTTTGATAGATCAAAGTTTCGTTAAATTACAATGACATTTTGTTCGAGCCAGTATCTAAGTTTCCAATATTAAAATAGTCAATAAATTAAGCTGACATACCACTGAATCAACCCCTTGATAGTTTTATATGACCAAATATTTAGAATTAACGCAAATAATAGCTAAGCGGATAGTTAATCATTTTAGGAAATAAAAGCATAAAAATAGTCCAAGTCCATATTTCTTTAGCGCGCTAATATCAGTCTTAAAAACTGGATATTAGCAATGATTTTCCTAGTCTATAACTGAATTTTATAGCTTGTACATATTAGAGATTACTTAGTTTTGCCTTTATTAAGAACTCCAATAGGAATCAGTTTCCTATATAAATTCTACAGTTTCCTCAAAAGGTTTTGACAAGATAAGTGAAGAAAGTTTTCTATCAACAGCTTCATAAATTTAAGTAATTTAATATAATTAAGTAAATAAAAAGGAGTTTGTTATTATATTTCAAATCATATCAGATAGTTTAAAACTTTAAAAGCTAAGTCTTTGAAGTTACTCAGTCTCTTCTTAATTTCTAATCCCTTGCCTACATAAATAAAACCTTTTAAAGCTTGAATTATCTAAATTTTATCCTTTTAAATAGTTCTACTTCTTAATTTTCGTTACTAAGAGTATATCATCTTTCCCTGTTTGTTTTTGCATATATTTATAACTATTAACTAAGAGATAGTTACTCATTAAAACTAAAAGATTAATAGAACTAAAAAGATTATAAAGTTAGAAATTATGCCCTAAAGAGGTGCTAAGCTTTGGAGGATTATGTATTAATATCAGTATCATTAGAGAGATTAAACTTTTTTGATATTTTCACTCAAAATGCTAAAATTTATTTAGTTACCAGTTTTTTCCTTTGACTATTAAATAAATTGCATTAATATATCTTAAGGCAATGCAGTTATTCTAGTTAAAAGAAATATTGCAATATCTGATTTTTTCTAAAATGATACTATAAGTTTAAGTAGGTACATTGTAGCATCCTACGATAGAATAATATATCTAAGCAAGGAGAAAATAGATTGAAAAAGGAAGATTCAAATTTATTTAAATTCTTAGATATAAAAAAAGCAAAGCTCGCTGATAAACACCCTGTAGTTTAAATTTTAAAGATTATAGAGAATTAAAGTGGTACTAATAACATAATAGCTGTGATTTAATTTAGATATATTCATATGAAACTTTATTATGCTATTAATACAATTGAATAAGATTTAGTTCATTGGATAGAAACTATTTTAGTTATTAAGCTAACTCTAATATAGTCAACATTGGTTTGATAAAGTTATATATCTAAATTTATTATCTTAATTTAAATATTATAGAATCTAATTTCTAGCTTTTTAAGAAATTTAATTCATTTATATTTTATTTTTATAAAAAGCAGAGGACGAGGAATAATTATAACTACAGAATCCTTACTCTAATCAGTATTAATCTTCATAAATTGTAGTTATTTTATTGATTATTCTTAATCTTAGAATGTTCATATTAATCCTTTCTATTTGTGTTTAAGGAGAAACTTTATTCAAATCCTTTTATTTTAATTTATCTTAAGAAATATTCACTACATTAGAACCAAGTACTTAAGCAATTACTTATAATTTTAGCTCTCTAATATAAGTTTTTCATAAAAGTAGCAGTACCTAGAAAAACCATTATCAATACTTCTTATCTTTTTAATGAATCTATTACCTGTTTCAACCTTATAAATTAAGAAAAATAATAGCCTGAGCATTTATAACGAAGTTTATCCTAAATTCTTTATGAATTTCATTAAATTAATTGATTTTCAAATTTAAATCTCATTAACAAAATATGTGCCTTGCTTTAAACTCTTTTCTCTAAACTCACTTTAATTATTATCTAGATTATATTTGATAAGTAAGAGAAATTGTTTATTTTAATAGTTTTCATTTATTTCTACAAGCATTTTAGTTATAATTAATCATATTTGAAATGTCTAATTACATATTAAATCAGTAGATACTTTATTCTTTTTAATTTAGTAGTTGAGAGTTTATGCTTCTAAAGGATTTAATAATATAAATGAAGCTTATTTTTACTTTTATATTTATTACACTGTTTAATATTTATAAGACAGTGTGGCCGAGTGGTCTAAGGCGCTAGCTTTAGGCGCTAGTCTTTCGGGGCGTGGGTTCAAATCCCACCACTGTCATTTTTTTTGCTTAATTAAATTTAGTTTTAGTGTTCCTGATCCTTTATATAAGACTAATTATAGTAATAATTTAACTTAATCATCTTCTATTTTTGTTCAAGTTGTAAATATTAATTTGCTACCTTAAGATAAATCTATTTATCTTCATTTTATCTATAATTCTTTCTTAGGAGAGAAGAACCTTCTCTATTAGGTAACAAGCGCATTATCTCATCAAGTTTTTCTACTGCAAATTTCATTTTTAATAAGAATTTATAAAAAACGACACCAGCAGGATTTGAACCTGCGCGGGAAAACCCAACAGATTTCTAGTCTGTCGCCTTAACCACTCGGCCATAGTGTCTTATATATTATACCTTTTACTTTACTTAAATATAAGAATAATAAAATCTCTATCCTTTTATCTTTATTTAAATAGCATTTATTCTCTATACTTTTGTCTTAAGTTTATATCTATGAAATAGACTTTAATTTTAAATTAAATTTATACTAAACTGTAGTAGTTATGTTTAGTCAAACACTTATTTTCTAATTAAAGATAAAATGGATTTAGTTGTACAGTTATTAAAGCCCTAAATGAAAACATTTATAGTGTTATTAGCTCTTCAATTTACTTTATAGCATTCTTAATAAAACTTTCTTAATAAAAGATGACTTTCGAAACTTTAAATTTAGTATCAAAGTATAATAATTATTATAATATTAATTTTGAGTTTTCCGTTTTAGGGATTTCCAACCCCATCAGGAGGACAGCAGTTCGGGCTCCCTACTGTTAAATATAAATGTTTGGGACGTCCAATTTTAGCGAGATTGGGAACTCGGGTTTCTCCAGGTTTTCCTTCCTTTTACTTGATATGGCTCCATCTTGATCTTGTATATTGAACCATCAGGGTTGCAATACATTCTTTTCATTCTTGCTTCTTCTTTTTCTTCTTTTGTTGTTCTTTTATCCAATATTTTCTTTATTTCTATTAGAATTTCTAACACTTCCGATAAAAATGTCATACGCTTCCACAGCAGAAACATTTATTTTTTATTTTGAATTATTTTCCTTGATTTGTTTACTCTTTCTAGGCTTCGATTTCCATTTGTATAGCTCCAGTTTCGCTTTAATCATTCTTAAAAGTTTATAATTTCTCTTCTACTTTTCCAAGTCTGTTATCCAGTTCAGTCTGTTTCTAAAGCTAATTTTAGGATTCGTTAGTCGGACTTTGTGAGATATTCCAAAAGGTTTTAAGATCTCTTTCCTAGGACATAAGTCTTGACTCAATTCTTTCTGCTAGATCTAGCTTTGCCATCAGCATATCATTGTCCTTCTTCAATCTCTTGACCTTTTCCTGGAGGTTCAGTACCACTTTGATGAGCTACTCCATGTTCATCTGGCCAGAAGGGTTGAACTCTGATACCTCCTGATGGAGAACAGACTTCATCTGTTTCCTTGGTTTCTCGCTTGAGGTTGGAGTTTCCTGTGTATATTTTTCAAGGTTGGCTTTCGTTCGTTTTGTTAGATTCCAAGTTGTTAGTTCAGTGTTGGTTAAGGTTGTGATAGAGAAGATTGTTAAGATTATTAAGACTTGATATCTTGCTTTCTCCCTTCCTTTTTGACTTAGGAAGAAGTGGTATAGAACCCTGACTTGAAACCTTCAACCATTTTTTTGTATGAAAGTATAACTTACTATGATTACATTACTCTAGCTAATTATAATTGCTTACTATTTTATATGGGTATCCTATTTAAATTATTTTAAATTACTTATTAAAGGATATCTCCTACCATAATTTTATTAAACTAGCTTATGATATATACATCTTAGTAGTGCTGCTAAATCTTTATTAGGAAAAATTAGTTTAAGACCAAGCAGTAAATTTAAATAACAAATAAAGAAAATTTAAGTTTTCACTATTTATATCTAACGATATAGATTCAAACAAGTGTAAGAGTTTTATTCTTTTATGATGATGGTGATAAATTATAGTGCATCTATTTTTATTAGGCTAATAACATTGAAACTATTGGATATATTTTATTAAAGTATTTTATATATAAAAATTTAAAGTCTTGTGTTGTAAACGTATCACATTGATTTCTGAATCCAACAATCGAAGTTCTAGTTTAGGAAGAATAATTAATTAATTTAGTGTATTTTCATACATAGCAACTTTTATTATAAAATAGAGGAAATATATATTAATACCTTTTTATTTAATAAATATTAATAATAAACATTTCTAAAACCTTTAATTAAAAAATTAAAAAACCTAGTAATATATAATATTCCTTTATAATCATTTACTAATAACCTATTTACAAAAGAGTTAAGTTTTATGAAAACATTCAAGCATATATTTATAATTTTTAATTATAGAAAATAGAAGCATAACACATATTAAAGTTATATTAGAGTAATAAAAATATACATTCATACTTTGGGATCTATTTGATATAGTATTTTGATATGTTTAAAATATTTTATAAATTAAATTGAATCTTATGAAAATTGGTAAAATATTTACATTTGGCTGGCTAACTGCTAATTAAAAATTACTAATTTATTAATCAGTAACTCAGAACCTTAGAAATATAGACCTGAATAAAGCAAAAGAAATTTATACAACTAATTTTTTGTTCCGTTTTTATTGTAAATTTTAAACATTATGATCTTATTTTATTAATTTTATTTAAGTATGAATGAACATATATTTAATTTCTTAGTCCATATTTTTTCACCTTTTTTTAAATATATTTACAACTTTTTCTTTGAACAATAGAATAATTAATTACCCTTAAAACGCATAATTTATACAGAATCTTTAAATTTAGGCCTAAAAATATTTATAACATAACATAATTTATTAAAGTGACTTCACCTTTATTTGGTTAGTCACGAAATTAGAGTTTGTAAAGGTTTATCCAAATCAAAAGTCTTCAACGTCATATTCATCTGATTTTTCCGGATCATAAATTCTTCTAAATTATTTATTTTATCCTCTCGTTAGTGCTTGGAAATCAAATTCTACTTGTCATCTCTCATATCGTCTTAGTGCATCTGTAATCTTTGGAGCTTCTTAGTAAGGTTAAAATCTTTTTTTATAGTATAAAATTCCGTTTGGTGTGGAATAAATCTTAAATAAATTTTAAATTCCTCTCTTTGTTTCTTGATATTATTTACTCTTGAATCTATAGAATTGATTTACCTTGTGACCGTATTTTTTACAATATCAACATCTTTTTTCTATTTTCTGATAGAAAAGTAACGGGTTCTGTACTCCTTTTGATTCTGGATTAGAACATTAGTTAAGCTTTATTTGCTCTAATTAACTAATTCTTTTTGATCGAAATTTTGTCTTAGATTCCATTCGATTTAGGTAATTTATCTTTACATCTCTTAAGAAGATGTCTATTAGTTAAATTGTTCTTTAGGATTTTATTCATTTAACAATCTGTTGATTGTTAGCATTAGAGATTAAGTTATTTATTTAAGATCTTACACTTCTTTTGCTAGCTTCTGATTATCCAATTGCAGCAAATAGAAGTCGTTAGAAAGGTTGGTTAATTGGTAAGTTTTGTTGTAGAGGTTTTTGTTTTCTTAGATGCCATTTTATATTATATATAATGAATTTTATTTATTTATTTTATTTTATTTATTTAATATTGTTTAGCAGTAAATTTTACATCTGCTCTTAAAATAAGTTTATAAGTTTTATCTCTCCTCCATTTGGTTTATTCCTTGTCGTCTTCTTCCAATAGGTCTTGTTAAAATCAGTCTCAGGTGTATCTTGATTCAATTTTCTCTCATAGATTCCTCCTTCCCAATTGGAAAACAGCATTTATCTTTCCTTTTTTTCCTTGATTCAGTATTTTTTCTTGAATTGATAAAATTTCTTTCACTACTTGTATAAGTGACCTTATTAGCAACAAAAGTAGCATTTATTTAAAAATCTAATCTTCCTTGCTGTTCTTCTGTTTGACTTGCTTCCTCCTATTTCCTCAATCTCCATTTTGCAGTTTTAGTTAAGTTCCTTTTCAATTTATTCCAACTTTTGTTGACTTGAAATTTTGAATTCCAATTGTTTATTTTAGTTCTGAATTTATTGTATCTAAGATCTTGTCTAACTATTTTATTCTTGCTGGTACTTTCATATAGCATCAATCTCCCTTTCCTAATTAGCCATTCTAAGATCAAGTGTATCTTAAATTCCATGAGAGATCAGCTCCGTCAACTTCGTGTTCTCCTTGCGAAGCTTTTTAACCTCTTCCTGGAGGTTTAGTACCACTTTTATGAGCTATTCCATGTTCATCTGGCCAGAAGGATTAAATTAAGAGACCTCCTGGTGGAGAGCAGATGAAGTCTGCTTCCTCGGTTTTTCACTTGAAGTTGAGGTTTCCGTATGGGCTGTCTTTAAGGTTATCTTTTGTTTATCTTGTTAAGTTTCAGGTTTTCATTAAGAAGAAGATTAAGGTTATTATTAAGAAGACAGAGAAGAGATAGTTTGCTGCTTCCTCTCTTCTTTTTTGGCTTAGGAAGAGGTGGTATAGAAGCCTTTCCTGAAACTTTATTCCATTTTTTTTCTAACTTGTTATATTATTAATTCTATTTTTTCGTTTATTTTGAGATAAATTATGAGATTTATCCTTATTTTATTAAAAGTTATAAAATACATAAGCATTAAAATGTAAAATTAAAAAATCAGATTCTTTCTATCAGTTATCTTCTAAATTCACTTATCCTTTTTTTTCAAATTTTTGATTACTTTTACAAATATAAGTGAAGAAGAATCTTTTATAGAATGTCTTGGTGATTATTTTCTGCTTTAATCTTAATCTAATTAATTAAATATAAACTATAGAATAAATATTTTAACTTGTATTATTAATGAAAAAGTTAATTTATGTTTACAACTTTAAACTCACATTTTTAATGCTTTTAGCTTTTTTATTTATAATTCCTGCTGGCTTTATTATGACTGAGCCTCGAAAAAATAATCATTTTCCGTCTGGTCATATATTTGTAAAGCTGAATCTTGATTATTTTAACTACTATTATAAATCGAAAACTATAATTATGTTTAAAAATTTTCTTCTTCTAGAGCTTGGTAGGTAACCTTTATATTTTGCTCTGAACTAAAAAAAAATTATTCTTGCTGCGAACTATTGAAGTGATTAACCTCTGGATTAGTCTAATAATATTATTAATCAGCTAAAAATTCCCTTGTATTAGGATTACCACTTTTATATTTTTATTCTACGTTAATCTTCTCATCTGCTTATTTTTATTTTAAGTAAGTTTTTTTTAAACTCTTAATTTTACTAAAATTTTATTATTTTTAAATTTTGAATCCATTTTAGCTTTTGTAAATATTTTCACTATTGAAGTTACTTGAATTCTCATATGCATTATTACTTTCTTATTAGTATTAACTAATGTAATTATTTTAAATTTCTTATTATTTTTATTTATTATACTAATCTAATATTTCTAAACTTATGCTTTTTCTTAACTTTGGAGAAGAATAATCTTTTTAAACTTATTGCTTTTATTTTTTTTATTACTAGTATTTTGCTTATTTATCAGGATTATCATCTTCATTTTCTTTTCCTTCTTCTGTTTACCTAACTTCGTACAAGGGATTTTAAGCATAATATTTTACTTGCTTCATGAGCACTTTTTTCTTATTATTACCTCTAGACTTGATATTAAGCATTTGATTAAACAACTCTAAGTTTTATTTTTACTTCTTTCCTCGCCTCTAGATACTTTCAATCGACTCTAATAGTAGCTATCCCATTTTTGATCCCCAATCTTATTCTTATAGTATTTATAGTTATTGATACATAATCTAAGCACCTTATAAGAGTGTCTGGTTATCGATAACTTAGTTATTATAGTCATTTTAGATAGATTAGTTGGGTGATTGTGATATCATTTATTCTTCATTTTTTTGTTCGTTAAAGTAATTTTAAGTTGAAGGTGATAGTTTTTGAGTAGCATATTGCTCAATATTGACTTTGAGTTAAAACTAAGTCTGTAATTTCTATTTTAGTTCTAATATTTTTGATTTTTCCTCTTCGTTCTGTGATTTCTCAGCTGAAAATAAAAAATTACCTAATAGTTATAATCAATAATTCCAGCCTCTTTTCTAAGTAACTGGATATGATCTTTCGTAATCCTGTATTAGTGCCTTACATTTTAGAATTGTAAGAATTACTTCCTATAAAAGTTTTTTTCTTCTTCCTTTTTACTTCTCAATAATGCATAGCGCGTGTTTCTTAAGCAGCTAAATAGTTGATTAACAGGAACAAAAATGAGAATAAGGGACAATAAAATTGCGATCACTAGGTAATATTTAGCTTTAGAATTGTTATATGTGAAAAAAGCGAATCCACATGCTGAATATAGGAACATAAAAATAGGAATCTAATCAATATTACAAGTATTTAGGTAATCAGAAATTTCTTTAGGGGTAGAATATTTTCTTAATAAGTTTCTTTTGTCTATCCAATATATAAGAACAAACAAAAAAAGAGCTAAAATGAAACCAAACGGAAAAGTAACAGCGTAGGCAAAGCAAACTATTATTATTTTGTTTATATCAGAATATCTAGAAGATATATCAAGCTCCTCATCTTCAGCTATTTTATTAGCTTCTTCCTAGGATATTTGATTATTTTATAACTTAGACTTTAATCTTTTCTTCTCTATAAACTTCCATTTTGACTTAGGCATAAAAAACTAAATAAAAATCTCAGATGCAAATGCAATGTAGTTTTAGAATATCTTCACTATTGATATGACAAATTCTTTAAAGAAAAACAAGTTAATGAAGAATATAAACATTATAAGAGTACCTACTAAGCTTTATAGGATAGTCTTTTTATTTGTAAGTGATGCTAAGAATCTAGTGTAAGTATCATGTCTTTCCATTTTTGTAATTACTTCTATTTCATATACAAATATTCAATTTGTTATCATTATAGCAATAGGTCCTAGACCTATTATATAATATTTTTTTAGTAATTAAATTAGCAATACTATTCAAAAACCTAGCGAACTTAGAAAGAATATATATGCTAATATTATTTTACCTTTCTTCTTTTTCCATGTTCCTCCAAGATTTTCCCAATTTATATCGCTTGGCTCAGGAGCTTCTTCTGCTTAAATAAGAAATTAAGTTTTGAATAATACTTCGTTATCTTTTCGAAAGATACCAAGTACTCTCCTTAGAATTTATTTTAAGACTCTTTACCAAAATGTACCTCCATATTTTTCTAGAACTGCTAAAGCATCTTCCCATTTTTGAAATGATACAATTGCTTGTTGCATCTATCATTTTTCCTGATTTTCTTAATTCTGTTCATCAATTTCACCTATTTTATCCATAATTTCTATTTCCAGTTCCTTTTTTCTCTTCTCTAAATATTCTAAATTGTAGTCTTTTTTGCAGCTTAGAGCAAACTCTTTAATTTTTTAACACTTAGATTTATTTGGTTGCTACAGTTTCCATTATTTAACCTTACACTTAGTTCATTACTTTTAGTATTTGACCAATTAGTGCAAACTTGCAGGAATCAGAATTTTCTCTACTATCACTGGTTTACCATTATGATTTATCACATTTTCCTCCAAAAATTGTTTAAGTTCTTCTTAGTTAAAACTAGGTCCTAGATTTTTAAGTCAGACTGAATATTTAGAAGGACTCTTTTGTTTTTAAATGAGTTATAAAGTATAATTGAAGGTTAACTGCTTGATTATAATGAATCCTATAAACATTGTTATTATAACTATCAAATGTGAAATCCCAAACCACTCAGGAATATCGTATCTCCATTCATCTTCTTACCAATAAGACTCAACTGAGGTTTTTTCTAGGAAACTTAGCTTTTTATCTTTGCCTTCGCTAAAACAATTTAAAAGAATAGGTAAGTTTATTGCAAAGGCAATTAGCATCAAGACAATAAGATATTTTAAATATGTAAAATAGAGAGGAAATCCTATTCCTAATGAAACTAGTTTGTCTAATTAGCAGCATAAGATAAATTTTTTTCCTTCTATTTTACTTTGGCAACATTCGCAAACTTCTTTCTAGGCCATATCAATTTCCTTTACTCTTCTAGCTTTTTAGTGTATCAAAGCTTTATTATATTAATCTAAGCCAGACTATTGTAATTAATTCTAATTAGATGGACTGATATTCATTTCTTCCTGATTATTCTCTTTACTGGTAATAAACTACCTTAGTTCTTATTATTTTTCATCAGTTTTCTTAGAACTGAGGATGATATCTTCTTATGTGAATTGCGAGCTTGAACTTCTTTATCATTACAACTAAGGCATAAAATAACTATCTGATTCTGATCTTTCATTATTGCTATTCAAATTTTATGCTGCTTTTTGAGAACTCTCTTTAGGAATTAAGGAAAGGGGACTTTATCTTTATAAAGGCCATTCTTATTCCTACGTTTAGATTTATTGAATCTGCTCTATCTAGTTACTCTGCATCTATAGCTCTACTTACATTTAGTTACTCAGATTACCACTGAAATGCATTTGAGTAGATTATTTTTAGTAAGTTTAATGAGTTTAAATCTAAATTCTAAGATAAAGTTTTTGAAACGGATATTGGTTAGATTTTTAATTTGGATGAATATCTAATAAATCCTAAATCTAATTTAGTTTATTGATTTAAATAAGTAAACTATTATTTAAAGCTAATTCAATACAAATCTTATAAGATTTTGTACTTTTTATAGCTGTTTTATTTCTATATTTTTGGTATCTAAATTATAAGGAAACCTTTTATAATGGTTCCTTTAGTTTTTAACGTTTATTATTATTATAATAGCTACAAATAGTAAAATAGTATAAAAGCAAGTGTATATTTTTGCTTTATTATACTTAGATTTTAGATCTTAATTAAAAAGTGTAATATCTATGCATTATTAGATCTAGAAACAGTTGTAAAATCCTTTATCTTGATATAGACAACTTTAAACATTTATTAGTCTAATTAAATATTAAAACTAAAAAGCTTATCTCTTAAACTAGCAGGAATAGCTTAAGTGAGAGTATTAGTTATTTAATATCTCATAATTAAGTCAAAATTTATAAAAAAAGCTGATCACTACTAACTGTTTAGCTAAGCATGTATATAAAGCTATGTAGCTTGTAAAGAACTAGATTTTATTTCTTTTGAATTAGTTGATTATAAAGATTATAATATGATAGATAGAAATGAGATAGTTAATAATTAAATTAGAGATAGTTTTTAATTATTTTATAGGTAATCATCCTTTTATCAATTTACATCACTTTATTTTTTAACTTTACTAACTTGTTTTCATTATTTTTCAAAATGACTCAGTCAGTTGAATGTTCTTAAAGAAATCATTTTATAATTTTTCTTAGTTAAGAATTTACTTATAATATAGGCTTTAACTATTAAGTATTATATAGTGGAAATTAAAATTTCATACGACAAAATTTGAAAAAATAAGGGAAAATAATTTTGAATAATCTCTAAATTTAATATAATCAAAGATAAAAAATGATATAAGCAACACTCTGGTATAATGTAGAAATTTTAAACTAAGATAGTTATAAGAAAATTAGCTTTAAATAATAAAATCATACTAATAG
This sequence comes from Loxodes magnus, assembly GCA_946699065.1. Taxonomy (NCBI): domain Eukaryota; phylum Ciliophora; class Karyorelictea; order Loxodida; family Loxodidae; genus Loxodes; species Loxodes magnus. Next base: position 35,978 of record CAMPDV010003606.1, read on the forward strand.
CTCTATACATCATTAAGTAAATATAGCGCAACCTTTAATTTTAAAAGATTACTTTTAACTTTTAGTTTCTTTCATTAGAGACATGATTCTATTTAAGAATTTATAAAATGATAAGCTTATAATTAATAAAAGCATTAATAGAGCAATATCTAAAATTAATATAGATTTGTACAATCTAAAATTTTATTAAAATTGAATCAAATCTTAAAGCAAATCTTTCCAATATTTGTTTTATCATTGCTTTATATGATAACTTTTAATCCTTACTAAATTTTTCTTGCTACTAAGTTAAAGTTTTAAGCACCAACACTATTTATAGGAATAAGTTTCATAATAATTCTAAAGATTTTTATTATATACAACTACTTTTTAATTTATTAATTCTTTATCTAATATTTAAATTTTACTCAATTCGTTTCTTTTTTAAGATAAAAATGCTTAAAGCTAATAGTTCAACTCAGAGGTCATAATACTAATTTTACATTTAAGATTCAATTTTTAATTATTTTTTACAAATATGAAAAGTTCTATTAAAACTGTGTCTTTATCTCAACTCTCAGTGAAAAGTTTAAAAATTAGAAGTAAATTAAAATTAATTCTTAAATGCTTTCATATAATTAATATTTATTTATAATATTTAAAAAATATTTATCTTCTCTCTATCCAATTACGTATTTATCACTTTCTAAGAGTGTTATTAGATATAAAATTATTTATTTTAATGTGCTAGCTATATCTATTTTATCACAACTATCAGTATCCTTAATTTTATTTAATTAATAACAATTTTTATTTATATATATTTATCCCTACTCTATAGTATTTTAAATAAATGGTTTGCTTCTTTTTAATTTAAATTTAAAAATCGACTAAATTTTATCTATGTCAATAAAGAATTAAAAAGTGAGGTTGATAATTATAATGCTTAAGATTTTATTTTATAGCTTATATTTTAAGTTTAATATATTTGTTATATCTATACTTCTCTAGTTTTTATGGATATTTTTGCTGCTATAATTTATTTTTAATATATCTTAGTTCAAGTAAGACTTATAAATAAATTCTTAAATGTTCAAAATAGAATCTAGAATATAGCAGTTATCAATCCTTTTATTTTTATTTTATTTTTTTAGAAAAAGTTAAAATTATTAAATCTTATAAGTGCTGCATATGTTTATGAAAAATATCTTTATTTTTATCTAAAATATTGACATTAGTTATTAAAAAGTGCTAGTTCTTAGGTATTAGTTTCTAACTATTAATTTATTTGCACTCCTTATATTAAATTTTAAATTTAACTTTAGCAACCTTGTTAAATTTTATTTTTATGTATACCAAATATTAACGTTGCTTAGATATGATAAAATTAAATATCTGGGAATAAATAATTTAATTTGTATCACTAAAATTGATTATTAGACTAAATTTAAGAATAGCATCTTACTGAAAATATGATTAGCTTAATTTATTAAATGAATGCTACTAAATTAATAAATACATAATAATTTTTATTATTACTCTCTTAACTAACTAATTTTTATTAGATAATCATTTATGTGATTAAATGCTTATCTTACTAATTTAAAGCATTTTAAAATTATCTAAGTCAGGATATAAAGTTGAATAATAGGAAAGCATTTTCATAGCAGTCTAACTAGATGTTCTATTAATAGAATAAAAATTTTAGTAGATATAAACTATATAAAGTATTTATTATCTTATTATAATATTAAACTAAGCAGTATTAGATTGATGGCAAAAGGTTAAAATTAAATTAAAATTTATATACTATTTTTTAAGAAAAAAGTTAAAAGTATGAATATTAAACAAGAAGGTAGAAATAAAGAATGGTAAATAAGCAAGTTAAAATATAAAATTAATTATAAAGGTATAAATTTCATTTCAATAGAGTTTTTATATATATTTTGAAACTATATAGATTTAATTCTTATCATTTTGCAAATAAAAATAAAAAATTTTGAATTTTTTTATTTTTAAAAGTTTTGAAATTTAAATGAAGTAATTGAAGGACTTAATTACTTTGAAGAAGTTATAGAGCTAAAAGATAGGCATAATTAATGGATTATCTTAGTTATTTGTATATGAGAACCAGTATCTTATTTTGAAAGCAGAAATGAAGATAACTTGAGATTATAAATAGTATTGCTTTAAAAAGTAAGCAAATGTCGTCGATCCAAGATTGGATTCTGATTTAGAGAAATCTGTCATAATCTATGCAGATGGTAGTGTATCAAACGTAATCTCATTACTAGTAATTTTCTTTTGACTTTTTCATAAAATATATAATTTCTAAGATGTGCATATGAAGCAAATGGAACAATTTATAATAATTCTTCTAACCATTGAGTCTTTTATAAATAATAATAATAATAGATTAAAATTGTTCCTCCTTTAATAAAATAATCGCGGTTTTAGTTAAGTTTAACTGTATTATTGCTTATAAAATCTTTCTTTTTGCTTCTGAAGTTGCTGATAGCTTTCCTTCTCTTCTTTCTCTTCACCTCAGTTTTCTTCTTTCTCTTTTATTTTATTTATGTAGCCTATAGTTCCTTTTATCATTTTCCTCATTATTATTATATCAACACGTACTTTATTGATTAATTTAATTCCATTTCTTATACAGTTTTCTTCTATAAATCTTCCTTCTATTGAGCAATATATTTAGTTCATTTTTTCCATAATCCCTTTTCCTTATCTTTACTTTTATTTAAGCTTTTAACATTGTCTTATTAGATGTCCTTTCCTCTTGCATAATCAATATCTTAATTATTATTCTTCTTACATTTAAATTGATTTTTTAACTTTCTTTACATTCATAAAATCTCAATTGTCATAGCTTTATTAAATTATTGATTGCATATAAAAGATAAACTTATTTAATTTCTCTTCTATTTATTTTATTTGAGAATTTACCTCTTACATATCTGATTTGCTGCTAAATTTCTTTTTTAATTAGTCAATTTCTTGTTAAATCTTCGCAACGGTTTATAGAAAGACTCTAATATTTTACATTTATTCCGAAAAATAAAGATTTTAGGATCTGATTTTCCGAGAACAGATTTATATATCTTTTTAATAGTTAATTGAAAATTTCACTTAAATTATTCTTTAAAAGAGACTTAGTCCATTTTTAATTTAATATATAATAAAAGCTTAATTATACTAAAATTATTTTGATCTTTAACATTTCTATTCTCTAAAAATACAACTTAGCTAAATTTCTGGAAGACTAAGCATACTAAAAATAAATAGTTTTTTCCCTTTTTTAAATAAAGTAAGTTTATATGAATTATTGTTATTAGTTTCTAAATGCTTAGAAAGCTTATAGAATGTTTATATTTTAGCATTTTAAATAATGAAGTTTAGTATTTAAATTCTTTATAATTAACTTTTGAAAATTTATCTAAAATAAGTATATTAATATAGGTTTATTCTATGCTTTGTAACTTTTATATTGCTAATTATAAATTTATTTTATTCTTTTCCTTAATAATTTTATATATCAGATGCATTAAACATTTAAGCTTATAACACTTTATTATTTCTAGGTATAATCATTAGGTTTCCTAGAGCTAAGTTTAATTGGAAACAAAATTTAACTTAACTTTCATTCTTAAATAGCAATTTTTTAAATTTATATTTGTAGTTGAAGAAGTAAAGTCTTTTGCTAAATGTTTTCAATTTTATAAAGTAATTAGCTTAGAAAAATTTAAGTTGTTGTGTAGAAATGCATATTTAACTTCTATCTTTATGAGAAAAATGTAAATTTTGACATAAGAAATAAATAGATAAATGGATACTCAATAAGTTATAAAAGGATGTAATAATTTATCTATATACTAATAATCCATAAATTAATAATTAAAAGCACCCTGATTTAAATAAGGACTATTTAAGGTAGAATATAGGAGTTTAATCATTGATAAAGCATAATTCTCAAAGAGAATTTATAATGTATTAGAATTTAGAAATTTCTTAATAGTTTCTTTGATGCAATCAAGCTTTATTTAATATCTCTTTTTCTTTTATAAATGTGAAGGAAATCTATTAACAAACCTTACAGTAATTGATCCAATAATTATAAGAACTATTCAAACATTTATTTTTCTTTCCTGAACTTATTTCTTTTTTAGTATGTAATGCTTAAAGAGTTAAGTGAGATACAAAAAAGCTAAGTGATAGAAAAAATTTCCTTTGTAATTAAAATAAATTAAAGAATACCCTGCTTATTAATTTATGCTTCTTAGTTAACTCTCTTTTAAAAATATAACTAATAAACAAGCAACTCCTAATTATTCAAATAACTAGCAAAGAAATATTAAAATTATCAAACCTTTATTCATTAAATCCTTTTACATAGTTAGAAATATTAAAGCATTTTATAACTAGCTAATAGCAATAAATATCTAATTAAATTATTAAATATTAGATCTAGCTTTAATATAAAGCATTTTGATTATAGCTATTATACCAAATATTTTAAGTTGTTTAGTATGAAATCTGAAGATTGTATATATTATGTAACTAATTAACTTATTCCTTTTTAATTAACTTACTAATAACCATGCTAGGATTGTAATTTTAGTTTATTTAAACTACTTTTATACTTTTTAGCATCTATTAACTATTTAAAATCAAAAGGTTTAAAGGCTTGCTAATTAAAGATTATTTTAAGTTTCAATAGGTATGAAAATAAAATAGCTAAATATAGAGCAATATGAATTACCACTTCTAAGTTACTTTTATATAATAAAATGAATAAAAACTGGAATGTATAGTAAACTAAATTAAAAATGTATAAGTCTAACTTATTTCTTAAGCATTATTATTTGGTTGCTATATATTCCTTTATATTATCTAATTTTATTTTTAATATTTCAAGTTAAAGCATAATTATAAAAGATAAGCTTCAAACAAATCTTTTTCATACAACTCCAAAGTGAAACATATACCAAAAGTCTAGATATATTTTAAACTATGTTTTTATTAAAGTTAAACAGATTAATGAAGAAATAAAATTAGAAAGGGTAAATTATGTAAAGATTATACTTTCTTCTTTAATTTAAGAAATTTTAAAAATTTACATACTTATTTAAAGAAAATACATAATTGGATTCAAATTTAATGCAAAATTGCTTTGGCTAATAAATTAGCTAATTCCAAAAAATTTATTTTATAGACAAAATAGAAATAATAGAATGCTAATATTTGAGGAAATTGAGGAACTTTATTATTAAAAAATGCTTACTCAATACTTTTATCAATATAATTAAAAAAATCTAAAGTTATAATTTAATTGGTTGAATTAAGAAATTAAAAACAATTGAAATCATAATTTCATTGCTAAATCTAATAAAAATTTAGAAGGTGATATTTGATAACTAAAACATTTAAGTGATATTTATCTTTTTCATAAATCAGCTAAACTTAATAAAATAGAAAGTTTTTGAAAGATAAACAAAGTTATGATATATGAATGAAAAGGCTATAAATACCTTTAAAGCAAATTGAATATTTTAACTCCTAAATATTTTTTCTTTAATATAAAATGGTCTATTCTATATATTCTTCAGTACATAATATCTTAGAGTTTAAGCCTTTAGATACTTATTTTTAAATTTCTTTTAAATCTTTTAAATTTAATAGTTATACCATTTCTCTCAAAATACTTTAAAATATTTATTAAGTTATTTTTTTATTTTTTTAAATAAAAGTAACATGATTTATTTAAAAAGGATTGAGAAAACCTATAATTGATTTGTTAACTTAATTAAAATTTAATAAAAAAAGGAAATTTTATAATAATAATAATATACTAAATTAAAGTGTTCGTATCTCCGGGGGTTTTAAACCCATTCAATACATACCTCCAGAGTTAGTTCCTTGAGGTTTAAAATAAAAGTTTGGGACTCCCAGTTTTTTAGAGTTCTGGCACTTCCTATAAAAAGCCTCTTCAAAATATTCTTCCATTCTTGTCTACATAAATTCTTGACAGTTCTCCTCAAATCTCTTCACTATTTCTTCTCTGTTTATCCAGATATATCTTGCATCTCTTGTATGTGTGGGATCTTGATTTGCAAAGGTAACACAGCTTGACGATCCTTCTGGGAGGAGTTATCTCTATGGGTTTTGTGTATTCTAGTTCCATTTTATTTTCAGCTAAGGTTTAAGGTTAAATTCTTTTTTCTCCCAAAGGTTTCACTTCGATTTCCTGTTTCGTTAATCTTTCTTCATTGCTTTAACTTTTCTATAATAATTTTTGGTTTTATTTCTTTAATATTTAAACTTCTTCTTATAGGTTACGGATAGATTTCATAAGTTGTTCTATTATTAGCTATTCATCAATTTTCTATTTCTACATTATTTTTTAGTTCCAACTTTTCATGTAGTTGCTTGATCGTGGCTATGGGATAAAAAGTCTCACTTACTTTAGTCAGTTTCTGTTGATTTAATTTCTTATTCAATTTAAGATTATCTTTATTTTTTAAAATTTGGGAGTTAAAGAGCCTAAGAAAATTATTAGTTACTAAAGAAAACGTGATAAAAGAAGAATTAAAAGTCTCTGATTTTCTTTCCTTTTTCTAAGTAACTGGAAAAAAACTCTTCTTGAGACCTTCTGCCATTTTTTTAGGAAATTTTATTTAAAAGGTAAATCATTATCATAAAACGAATATTTAAGTTAGTTATATACACAAATCTTTATTTTAAGTAAGGCTACTTTTTTATTTATTCAAGCCTCTAATTATTTATCGCTTATCTTAGTCCCAGAAATATTTCTAAACTTAATTTAATTATTATTCTCCCTTTAACTTACTAAATATTTATTATCTAAAACTATGAAATAAAAAGCCTTTATTAAGTTCCTAGTTTATTATTTAAGTTAAAATTATAGAAGCAGCTAATTATTTAAAAAAGGCTATTGTCTTAGTTAATTATCTAAGAATAATATTTTAGATGTATTATACCCAATAATGTTAATTAATCTTAGTTCCTGCTTATATAGCTAATTTTTTAAATGTAAGTCTAAGAGCTTAAGATACTTTAGTTTTAATTTTTCTAAAGCTGGTTTAATGTTTTTAAATGTCTGTGTTATTTTGGTAAATTTATTAATAAGGAAGATAAAGCATAGGATATCTACAGAAGCTTTCTTTTTTAATTCCTAGTAGCTTTGATTAAATGTTTAAGTGTAATAAATATAGTTAAGTTTAAAGTTATAATAAACTAGTTTACTCTATGCTTTAGAGTTATATTTTGATTTGGGTTAGTGAGGATAAATAGATATATGATTATTAATTTTCGTATTAATAATGGAAGCTAATAAAACTAAGCAGAAGCATCTTATCTCAATTTTATTCCTTAGAAAACTTTCCAAAATGTATCTTAAATAAAACGTTCAAACTCTTTTTTCTAAGATAGGTCTTATGCCTCTTAAGTATGAAATTCTTACTAACTTAAGCTACAAGATTAATAACTATTATATATATAAGTTTAATAGCTAAATCCAAATTAGATACAACATTGAGAGAAATTAAATTACAGAAGAAATTACTTAGATGGAGCCTATAGGTGAGCGTTATTCTTATGTTTAATAGCTTCCTGAAGATAGAATATTAATAAGTGGATCAAATCCTCATCTTCCTTAAAAGACATAGCTCATTTGGCTAATATAAAATAGCAAAGTATAATATTATAGCATGATTCATAAAAGAGGAGCTCATAAATCAGTTTTTTATTAAAAAAGATAAGTATTCTTTGTTGGAGGCTACTAAAATAATAAATTTGAAAGCTTTAATCTAGAGCATAAAAATAATAAAGAGCTTCCTAATATGTTGAAAACTAATTATTGTGCTGGAGTAGCTTTTATGGATAATTGTGTTTATGTGATAGGTGGATCAACAAATAATGGATATGCCGATACTATCGATTTTTTCGATGTAAGTATATAAAAATGACAAATACATTCGGCTAAAATATCAGCTTAAACATGCTGAATCACATCATAATATTTAAAAAGTGTAAATGCTATATTTATTTTCAATAACACTTTACCTTAAATTAAAACCTGTTTGTTTGATAAGAAACAAATAAAGACTCACTGTTCAGAATGAGAAAATTAGCAATCGCAATATTTATGATATGGACCTTTCGAATATAACTGAAAAGTTTTTATGTTTGATCCATGCTATAATTTAGGTTATAATGATATAAAGAAAGCATAATGGATCTATAATATTTCTACAATTTAAAAAGATAAAAGTAGAAAAGAAAATAGAAAGTGATATACTTTAAAGACTTTAATTTTATATACTTGTATCTTAAAATTAATTTTTAGTATTTTTAACTTAAAACTAATTTCTTTACTTTTTTATGTGAACGACAAATGAATTTTGATATTAGATATCAAATAAAATTTAATATGTTTTTTTAAATTTTAGTTACTCAAAGTCAATTTTTAAACCTTCATCATTTAAAAAAAATTATGCAATTAAGCAGGAAAATTTTAAAAACAAAAAGATAGAAAGAAATGAATAACTGAAAGTAATCATATCTTAAAAACATAAAATTTTATATGAATTTCTAATAAAAATTTATTCTGCAATCTCATTCTTAATTTCTTCGAAATATTTTAGATTTGGAGATATTTTTGTTAATAGTAAGTTCTATTCAAAGATTTTTATACTCTTTAAGATTTTTTAACAAATTTAATTAGTATATTTCCTATTTATTGTTTAAACAATTCTTTCATACTTTAAACTTCTAAATATCCATATACTTTTAAGCATAGAGCTTGCTAAATTTATTATTCTTCTTTCTTCTATTTTTTTAAATCTTTTCACAATATAAATGATTATTTGCTTTAAACTTTCTTAATAACTTAATTTATACTTTCTTTATTGCTTTAAAGCTTTTATTTCAATTTTTGTTTTTTAATTATAGAACAATAGGATAATTCTAAAATTTAAAAGCTTTCAAATTTATATTAATTAGCCTTATTTTCTAGCCTCTTAAAAGAAATAACTAAAATATGTATTTTGTAGGTATTTTTAAATATTTTATCGCAATTTATCACTAAAATTTAAAATGCTTAAACTAACTATTGCTTTTCTTCTACTAAATCCATCAATTTATTGACTAATTTAAATGAAAATACACCTATTATAATCTTCAAAACTATTAAGGACCATCGAATCAAGTTCTTACATCAACTTCACTTGTTCATATCTTATTAAAACATGTTAGTTAAATTAATGAACTACAATTTCTGTTTTTTCTCTTTAATCTCTTGTATTTATTACTCTCCAAATACATCTATAATGTGTAATTCTTTTTACTAAATTTGATATTTCATACATTATACTAGCATTTATTACAAACATGAGTCTATTTGCATTAAACTAAGTATAATAAAATAACTTTATTTATCTTTAATCTTTTAATCCTAATTTCTCATTTTTGGTTAGAGATAAAGTTCATATAAAAGGCAAGATAAAGAGTTTAAAATATTTTTAACTTGAATAGAGGAAAAAATTATAGACTTTAGTTAGAAAGTGAGAAATACATTTAAAGATATGACAGAATCTAAAAAAATGTAAGCAAATAATAATAATTATTTAATTCTTTTCTTTATCAATTAATATCAGCCTTTTCACCTTTCACGAGGTTTTTCAATAATAAAATATATAAGATCTCTAAAAATTTTAATAAGGTATTTATTTTAATGCAATCAGATAACACACCAAAAGCAATCGCTTAAATTAAATATTAGATTAATTTTATTTTAGTTTTAGATAAATAAGCTTCATATATATTATACTTAATTATTTATTTATTTTCTAACCAAATATTTTCAACCAAAAACAGAAAGACATATCAGCTTTATTTCTATGAAATAAAAATTTTTGTATTGTGAGTTAAAAGAAAATCTAAGATTCTAAAATTCAACTTTAAGAGGAGCAATCATCACACTGATATTTACAAAAGATATGGTAACAGCAAGCATCATATGGGCGAAGAGTGGGACAAGAATCTTGACAGAAACCAAGAAGGACAGGAAAGAAGCTTTCAAGTAACATAATTTGAAATGATGCAGACACTGAGGTCTCTTAGCGTAGTATTCAAATCAAGACCCTTTAGAAGACAAGATTTTCAAGAGAGATCTAGCACTGGAGAAGAATTTAAGAAAGAACTGAGAATAAATAAAATTGAAGTTAAAGAATCAATCTAATAATGGTATTGCCACTATAATTAATTATTATTATAAGCTTTAAAATTAAATTTTAAGAATAGAAGATTAGATAGTCCTTGTCTGAGTTAATATAATTATTTATCTATAATTTTTGTTTTGCAAATATAATTTCATGAAAAAAATTTAAAGCAATTTCTCTATTTTTTCTTTTGTTACTTTAATGAACTAGGGCAAAAATTCAGATCAATTTTAGTATAATTAGTTGTCACTTGAAAAATCATGTTAACTGTATTTAGTAATAAGATAAAATACAAAATTTAAATCTAAAGCTAAAATAAGAGAAAGTATCCAGTTTAAAACCTTAAAATTGAACTCTATTTGACTTTATTTTAGTTTAGTTAATTTTAGTTTAGAAATATTCTTCAAGTGGTCCTCTATATAAATCTCCATCAATAAACCAACTTTATTCTTGTAAGCATAACTTAAATTTATCTTGTCATATTCATAATTTAAGTTTCCTTTTTCGTATCTACTATAATTTTTACCTTATATCATCCATTTAAAAGAAAAAAAAATTTGAACCATAACTTGGTTCATTTAAAATTCACAAACTAAGATTATGGATGAATTTGATATATATAATATAAGGTATTAAGTCATAATTCAAATTATTGTAGCTTTCTTTGCTTACTCCTAGTTTTACATATTTATCATTTATTTAAATTGTAAAAGTCTAAATTCTATCTTTCTTTAAGTTAGGTTTCATCTATATTCCTCTAAAATTTCCTCTTTAAGCCAAATAAATTGTCTTTTTATCCTCTTCTATTTATCAATCTTGATTTCTAACTTACTATTTCATTCAAATTTTTAGTTATAAGACAGGGTAGGAAATATTTCATATTTGAAAAATAGAAAAGGAATTTTATTAAAGAGTTAGCTTACTTAGTTACCTAGGTATTTTTACAAAGCTAGTGTAATCTAATAATTTTAACTAGTTAGTATTATTTACCTTCTTTATCTATATCTTAAACAATTTAAGTAATTCTTAATAAAAGCTTAATTTAACTATCTAGTCTACCAGTTTCTCAAGACATCTAATTTTAAAGTTTATATCTTTCCCTCTAAAATATAGAGTTTTGGTGAGTATATATTTAAAATATTTGTAGTTTACATTTAAAGTTTATAGACAAAATAGTATAAAGCAGCTATGTATAAATAAAGCTAAATTTACTAAAAAATAATTATTTGCACTTTGAAATAAAAATAAATGAAAAGAGAATCAAGAAGAAGACAATTGACTAATTTATGAATAAAACTAAACTATTAGCAAATATTAAACAAATCTGGCAATAATAAGCAACTTTATATCTGGTTTTTCATTTTATATCATAAATAAGTTCTATTAAATCTAATAAACTTAATATTATACTCTTAATTAAATTTATGAATACATTTTTAGAGTAAAATAAACATGTGAGAGAATAAAGAAAAATGAATTTAATTAAAATAATTTTTCTTAAATCATAAGCAAATGCTTTAGTATTAGTTTTCTCATTTTATATAGGTTTAAATAATTAAAATGTTGAAGTGTATGGAAATAATAAAAACTCTATTTATTTATAATAACTTTTTATTAATTAGTTTACAATTATTATTAAAGGTTTTTAATTTAATAGACTAAGTATTTAATATTAATGGATTTATGGAGATAAAAGAAAATATATGTATGCATTATCCTACTTATATATCATTCTAGCAAGCTATTATAGTTAGTTAATCTTTATTTAAGAAATTAGTGCTTACAATCTTTATATAGAAGCAATCATTTTCTTTATCATTTTTTAAGTTAAATCTTATATAACTGAAATTTTAATTTTTAGCATATTACTAAAGGTAAAATAAGGGTAAAGATAAATACATAATTAAACATTCAAAGGTATAAGCTTTAATACTTATAAGCTAGAAAGTTATTATACTTACTATAATTATAGACAGTCATCAGTCTGAAAATTGTTCTTTAATATATTAGTAACTAATTATTCTAAAACTATAGCCATTCATAATTATATAGCATTAAACTATAAAGAATACAATAAATTCCTTATTTATAGATAAAGCTTTTTAAACAGCAAAAATCTAATATAGGCAAAAGATTATCATATAAGAGAAGAAATTGCTTGATAATATAGAGATTAAACAAATATAGATAATTCATATAAATCATATTAATAAATTACTTATGATATGCTAAACTTTAAACATTAGAAAGATATTTAGAATAAAAGGAACATTTTTATGTTTTTGGACATATACATTTCTTAAAATTAAAGTTGAGGAAATAAAAAATTATTCCAATATTTAAAAAGATATATGTCTATATTCTTAAAATATCAATACATGAGTATTGGTAGCTTAGTTATTATTAAAAAGTATATAAAGTGAAGAATCTTAAATTAGCTAAAGCTTATGTCTATAACAATATTCATAGCATATTTATATGATATTAGTTTATATGCTACTTAATATCTAATTTTAATAAATAATATCAAAGAGGTTTTATGCTATTATATACAGTATAAGCATTTATCCTTCTTTTTATGCTAAAATAGAAAAGGATTCTATTAAATAAATAAATTCTTTAGAAAATATTGATTGAAAGAATTTAGTAGAAAACTCTATCC